>VRLP01003231.1:0-68165 GCA_009660295.1 Lophius piscatorius | reverse complement strand
ATTTTCTTTTAGGGAAGCTTTAACGCCAACATAATGCACAATCAGATAACGTTGAGTGATTGATGGATTGATTGATTGATTGATTGATTGATTGATTGATTGATTGATTGATTGATTGATTGATTGATTGATTGATTGATTGATTGATTGAAAGAACCACAATCTCTTATTTTAATAAAGCCATTAAATCTTCTAAATCGTGGGCACCTCATTCATACAAACATTGACCATTTTGGATCATCGTACCATCTATGTTCTCTTTAATCAAAGCCTTTAATGTCCTCACTAAGAAAGTTTTTCATTTCTTTGGAGTGTTTGTTAATTTTAATATCTCAGATAAATAAAAGGACAAATGGTTTGGCCGGGCATTTCTTTAAACAACAAGAAGAAGACAAAAATCTGACCTCTCACTGCCCGGTACTTCCTGATGAAACTTTCTGTTTGATGCACAATAGTTCATTCTACTTAAATTAGCTCCACCTTTTAGTAAAGCATGTTTTTAAAAAACCTTCATAGACGTTATTTGGTCGATCCAGTTTAATAATTATTTTTAGTAAGTCTTTACATGCTATAAAAACAAATCCTATTCATCGATTTCTAAATAGCCAAAAGTAAGTCGTCCCCCTCGGTGGCCACCTTGACCTCTGGTGTCCCCCAGGGCTCCATTCTTGGCCCCTAACGCTTTAGCATAAACATGCTGCCTCTGGGTCACATGATAAACAGGTTCAGTCACACATTTTCAATGGCTTTGGTAACTTTGCTGAGTTCAAACTAAACCATTACATGTTTGTTTGTTTGATTTTCCTTATTCTCATCTTTCTGTTTGTGATGACATGAACACAGAGAACCCCTGTCGTGGCTCTTGGTGCTGTAGGCCGTGAAAAACCTCCAGGCAGGATTGTTGCTTCATCAGTGTCTTTGGCTCTCTATGCTCCCTCTCAGATGCCACCGCCATCTGCTTGTTAAATTAAACATGACCGTTTCCTGGGCGTTAAGTCACATTCCCAATGAGATCCCATCTATCCAAGAGGGAATCCTCCCGGGGGTGACTTAGGGATGCCATCGCCCTATAGGCCCCTCCTCCTAAAAAACTCCCTTTCCTCCCCATTTTTCTTTCTTCATCTCCTGACCTCCAGCTTGTCCCTTCACTCCTTCATTGAGACCGCCCAATAAATTGCTACCCACCACATTTGTATCACCTCATTATTCTAATAAAGAAAAGAAATCTCAAGCAGCAGCTGTCATTTTGATCATTTTAAACAAAGACAACCTTCACCAACGTGGTTTTCCTTCCACCGTCACACCTCTCCGTGACACCCCCCTTGTACCCCGGCCGTTCCTCTGACCTGGCGAGGGCCTGCAGCCCACTTGAGAGGCGCTTAGAGACGTTACGTTAAGATAGGCCATTACCATCCATCAGATCCCACCCAGAGTTAATGCTTTTAAGATGCAGTGAGGGGTCCACTAAGACCTCATGTTGTCCCCCAGAAGGGGCAGATGGTGCAGATGAGGTAATAATAAATGGGCAAATGACCAAGAAAGAGCAAAAATGATGAAGCTCAGAGATTCACTTGGTAAAATACATTTGCTGAAAGGACAGCAACCCCAAGCCCCCCAAGCCATAAATGCCTAGCTGGCACTTAACTGTGACTAGTTACGACGCTGAGGTCAGAAAAAGGGATGGAAAAATAAGAATGACACGTGAAATCAAAAGTTCGAGATACTAAAATAGGAATAAAATGGAAGGAGGAGGAGGAGGAGAGATTTCTGTGCTTCTGTGCTGCCCTGAATTGCCTAATGACATCCATCCCACTCGCCTGCTCTTCAGCCTGCGACAAATGCAAATACACTTAATGACTAGAGATCCTTGAGATGAATTCTATTATGGAACAAATTAAAAACCTTGCCTTGCGTATAGAGAGGCGAGGCAGTTTGAGAGGCCACAGTATTTGTAAGTAAGCGATGCGTCCAGCGCTGGTCGCCTTCCTTCCCTTTACCTCTGTGCAGTCAGACGAAAGCCCCCACCTGCCGTAATGAAGTTAAATCCGCGTGCTGAATTAGACTCCCACACTTCATTAAAAACAAACGTGTGGATCAATCCTTACTTTTGCTTATTTCCCAAGGTTTGGTACCCCGCCATGCTCACATTAATTATTATAGGAGCTCCATCTGTGATTGTCCTTCAGTGGCCTTAGCTACTTATTGAATGCGCTCACGCTTTCCTGGATCTTACACTTCAGCACACACAAACACTAAAATGCACACTTACCTGGAACGCAGTCCTCTCCTGCCCTCCAAACCACCATGACGACACAGCTTCCTGTACCAGGAGAGGTATTTAGATTTCAATTGGGTCCCACTCTTTCCTCATAAATGAGAACAATAAAGTAATTAGCCGTTTGCGTTGTATCTAGGGCACAGGATCGTACCACTTCCCCATAGGGTCCATGGTGCCGTCATCAGCGCTTCAAGCCTGAAATTATTTAATCTTCCATTTGGTATATTAGAGAGAATATAATAGTCACCCACTTATCAAAATGGGGGGTGTTAATTAACGGTAAGGGTAAATCCTTCAAGATAATGCATATTATTAGTTGCCCACAAACGGTGAAATAGAAGCGGGTAGATAAAAGCTCCATCTGGATGTGACTGTTTTTTTAAACCCCTGCTATCATACTAGGTAAAACGCTCGCTCTGTATCGGCTCTTCGCTGGGCAGGATAGATCTGAAACTGAACGGTCTAACTTTTCAAAAAAGACACAACTCTCGCGGAGGGTCAGAACATGCAATGCATGCATTAACAGCTTTCCCTTTAATGAAATCTGACAAACCCCCGTGCTGGCTGGGAGATCTCAAAGAGCTCAAAGAACAGGTAGAACACTTCAAGAGCCACGGCCCAATCTGAGGGAAGCGGTACAGAGAGGCAGATGATGCACCGTGGGAGCTTTAAGGGTTTGAAGTTTGCAGAAGCAGTAAGTTGAAAGACGTAAAGAAGGCCCTCTTTTCTCTAAAGGCTCATTGTAATAACTCTATAACAGAGGAGGGAGAGCCGAGCTTCCTCACATTCTTACCACCCAACTCTGCTCCCGACAGCCTCCATCAAGCTTTACCAATAAATAGGAGCTACTTCAAGATATATGACTGAGTAAGGTAGGGATAGACGGGGATCTGTTTGGTCATATTATCCTTTAATATTGTTTATTTGTAAAAAAACATTAAAAAAAATTCTAGAATAACTGACTCAAAATCATTGTTTCATATTCTTATCGTACAGAACTGTAAGTTAAATTGCGGTTATACTAACTGCATGAAATCCATAGGCCTACGCTGTCCAACGCGACAGAGATGGAATATCCCCGAAAAGTCCCTAATCCCCTGCATTGTACAAGCAATCCCCTGGATAGAGCTCCTCAAATAAATCGTTAATTACATTCAAAAACAGTGTTTTTCCACGAAAAAAACTCCCCCTAGTGAGTAAAATATGAACTGTTACAGTAAAATTCGATATATTTCAGGTAGATCTCCTCGAGTCGATTCACATGCACCCAATTTGAACAAAATCCGAAAAATAGTTTTTTGTAAAAAAAAAAAAATGTTTAAGATGCCCCCCTTAGTGAGTAAAATATGACCTGTTAGAGTAAAGCATGATATATATATAAAATAGTTCTCTCGAGTTGATTCATACGCACCAAATTAGGACTAAATGGAAGCAACAGTTGAGAAATGAAGGTCCGAAAACTACAGACACTGATGATAAAATTCCCCCCCGAAAAAAAAACGCCCCACTCCAATGCAATAATTATCCAGGCCACTTTCACTTTATACAGCATTATCTCATTTAGAAATCCATGACAGGATGTCACACAGGTTGTGGGGAGCAATCCATTTCCGAACCTCTAACCCTCTTATCCATTTAGGAGAACCACAGAAGAGCCTCATTCAGACGTTTTTTTACGCTTCAAACTGGTGATTGATAGACAAAACCCGATGGGTCTCTGTTTAGTGTGCACAGCTCTAGCAATACTTTTATCATCCATCCTTTCATTTCTGAAACTCAGTGTTCTCACTGTTTAAAAAGTGACATTGATTTTTTTTTTTTTTTTTTTCCCCACTTTCCCTTTGAGAAAATTGATGGATTTAATCTAAATGACCACTGAAACGGAAGTGCATGATGCTTGGCACTCTTACAAGAACATGGGTCAGAACAGTTGGTGGCAATTCTGCAAAACAAAGACTATGTCCAACTTTTCAAAAAAAACTTTTTTCTAACACAACTTCCCAAACGTTGGTCCGATTTAGTCAATTTTTTTAACATATGAATCAATTTAAGTAGACCTATCTTGAATATATCAGATTCTACTCTAATTGTTCTTATTATACTTAAAACTTAACATTTAATGTGCAGAGTTCAATTGGAGGATTGCTTCTACAATGCAGGGGATTGGGGCTTTTTCAGGTGACAACGTCGCTGTTGGGGACAACGGCAACTAGGCCCAGGTACTGTACGTTAAACTTAACTTTATTTAGGCAGATGGTCCTTTTTTAACATTCTAAAATGAACTGAATGTGTGTTTTTTATATATATAAATAAATATATATACATTTAGTAGTAGTACAACTACACAGTTTACTGTACTTGTTACATTGACCGCATTTGAGGATTTATGACAAATACAATGCAAAAGATTAAAAAAAGACACATTCCGAGAAAGTTCAGAGAATGAGATCTTCCAGATTATATGAAAAAATCTCTTCCTGGTGACTAAAGTATGAACTGCGAGAGTAGGAAGTGATTTATCTCCTCCATCTCCTCAAGTCGATTCATATTCATCAAATTTGGAATAAATTGGTTCAACAGTTGAGAGATTTTTGCCACAAATCTTTTGGAGATAAGGTCCGCCTTATGTCAGACATATAAAAGGGATGTTTTCCAAAATCAGTCCAGTTCTTCCTCGCATTAGTGTCTGTGAAGATATGAAATCAGATTAAATGAAATATAGTTTTTTAGTTATCGCATTAACGTGTCCAATCTGTGGCAGCGAAGGCGGGGATGACCATTCCATAATATCCCCGACTTATCTGGGATATAATAAACGATCTCAGACGTATTCAAATTTGTGAGAAGTTCAACTTTTATACGTTAACATTTACAAAAACAGACCTTGTGGACTTGGATCTGCAAAAAGAAATGCTGTCATATGCATCCCAGGCCAGTAGTGGGCAGTGTAACTTTTTAAAATCCAAACAACTGAGTAACGTCCTGCGTCTGTCCACAAATGTCTTCTAATACAGGTCTGGGAGTAAATAATCATAAATGATGGCAAACGCACGCTGAAAACATCAGATTTGTCTGGATGGAGGATTAAATGAAGTCGTACACCTCTGGAACACTCGTCAAACTCTGCTTTCTAAAGCTTGGAGGGTCTCATAAGTGTCTAATTGTCACTCATTCTTTGATTTCTATGCGAGTTGGTTGTATCATCTCAGCGGCCATCAAATCCCCTTCACCTTTTCCCTTTTCCTCTTCATCATGTTCGGCGGGAGGCAGTCATTGCTTAACATGTGCAGTTCCGCTTTGGCTGTTCCTCCTGCCGTTGCTGCGACGCTGCTTTCAGTCTTCAGAGGAGCAGGAAGAGGATGGTGTGCTGTGTTTGAACAGTTCCCTCATGCTGTAATCTCCTTTTAGCACGAGGAGCCCAATTAAGCCTTACGCCGTAGCCACATTATAACAGACAGATCAGTGGTTGGCTGAAGAACTGTGTGAACAGGCTGCGACCACGCCACACACTCTTATAGTACCACTCATGTTATGGTGAAGATAGGACATTTTTATCCTCCTTGCCAAATGTGTGTGTGTGATAGTAAATCACAAAGCAGAGGAGGTTAGCATAGAGGAAGAGGATCTCTTCATGATTGGATTTTAATCAGGGTGATTAAGAGTTACCAGTTAAAAGAACACCGTGTGACTTCACGGCATCAGATACAAATTTGATGAAAATAAACCACTAACATTTTTTACAAATAACGTAAATGACAATAATAGAATTTCTTATAATCTTCAGTCTTTAGTTAAAAGCCTTTAAATTTTTGTATTTGCAATTTATTCGCGTCGAATTTACAGATGCTGGAAATGAATGGAAAACTGAGTTACAAACAGCGTGACCTCAGCAAATCCAGCAGAACACATAATTACACCCTGTTAACACGACTCCAGCATATTATTTGCAAACACTCACAAATCTCTTGCCCAGTCTGCTGCGTCAGTTTAATAAATACTGCACATGTTTGAAGGACCGTAAAGAAAAAAGAAGAGGTTTACACCCAGTCTGCTGCATCTCTGTCATACCTGTTTATTTGAATGTTTTATTTCTCAATTTAATATCTTAGATTTACCAGAAAATGACAAATTGTTCTTTCAATCGTGTTTATAAAGAGTAAAAACAAAATTGACATTAAATTATTTCATTATCAAATTTTTTTTGTTTCATGGAAAAAAGTCCATTTTAATTAGATTAAATAAACCTTTTAGTAAAGGATGTTCTTAAAAAACTATTTGAGTTAAGGAGGAGGAGGCATAGTTAATGCCTCCTCCTCTGTGGATCCTGTGTCCTGGGGTTTCACCCAGGGCTCCATCCTTGGCCCCTTACTATTTGGCATCTACATGCAACCACAGCATCATGTTTTTAAAACTTTCAATTCCATTTTTCAATAAGACATAGTTACTCAGAATATGCTCAACCAAACAGTTTAGCAGGACGTTAAACAAGGAGTGACGAATTATTGGCGGGAAGGCATCTGTCGGCCTTTGTGGCCTACAATCAGAAGATGAAACCTCCACACATAAGGCCATGTTTACGGTAATTTCCCCAGACTTGACATTAAACATCTGCTTTAACTGACTATTCTAAATATGACTGCTGAAGGAAACCTCAACCTTCATTTAGTCTTTATTCTGTTAATATTTTCATTTTAGGTAAAAAATGTACAATTCCTATAATAGCTGGGGTTTCATAAACAACTCTAACAAAGTCAAATGCGCAAAAACATCCGTCATATTCTGCTGAGAAAAAGCTATATTTTTTAGTGATTTCTAGATAATGTCAATGTGAGTAGAAGGTTAAATCTAGCCACAGGTGTCGCACACCGCTTTGACTGCAAGTCGATCTTAGTGCCGACAACAAGCTGGGCTCAACCATCAAACCTTTTCACAACCTGTATGCATCAGGGCACCGTGTCCGGAGCCCAGCAGGGTGTAATTACGATGGGCGAGAATATTCCTACAAGCCGTTAGAGTTTTTTGAGCATGTCAGGCTCTGTCAGTGACCGAGGCTCCGTTGGCTCTTTTATAATCTTGGTTCCCTGTGGGAGAAGTACATCACCATGTGACCCTCACAGTCCAGTTTAGACCTCGGGGCTCTCATTTATCAATAAAGCAGTGAATATATGATCAATGCTAAACGTGCATCTGTGCATAAAAGCCGAAAATGGCATGAGCCAATAAAAACCAAAACATTTTTTAGAAAACTGTTTGCATGCACACCTGCAGGCAGTGTTCCCTTTATAAATCACAGTTCCATCTGGAAGTGTGTGCGTTTGCATCAAATGCCCTCCACCCACTTTCAATTATAAATGGTCAATGCAAAACACCTCACCGATGTTGATGCATAGAAATTAGCAAAATGATCAATGGTTCTTTGAGGTGAGTCAAGGCAACAACAGAGGGGGAGGATGCAGAAAAGGAAACTTCCTGATACAAAGCTGAGTTGAATCCTCATTCGAGCCGAGTTGAATCTGCTGAGGCGAGTCGAATCCTCCGAGCTCAGTTCAATCTTCCTATAATAGCGCTCCTTGAATCAGGAGGATTCAACTCGGCTACAGATCCCACAGCCTCCCTCCCCGTGCGCTACAAGGCTGGGTGCGGAGCCGAGTTGACTCCTTTGGGGAAATCAGCTGAAAGGATGCCCTGCAGCGCCTCCCCGTGGCAAGATTTTAAACAGTGGACCTTTAAATGAAGGTGGCTAAGAAGTGCCAGGAGAGGTGACTAAAGAATGCTAACTGTGCATAGCATCCATTGTGTTTTCTCCATTGCACTCATTGCCGTGTGCCCTGTAGCTGTGCTACAAAATCTACAAGCAACGGATTTTGAAAATATACAGATGACGAAATATTGCTGTTTAAGTCCAGGGAGTGAAACGTGGAGCTGAGCTGATTATTTGACTGCCGTGAGGTGGTGGGCTCTAATGGGAACAAGTATCTACTGACTAGATAAAGAATTAACCTTCATATCAGACTGTGAGAAGAAGCCGTAGGCGCCTGTTTGTGCTGGGAAAACGACACCATCGAACAAAGTGGGTTAAAATCTGGAGCACTGACGTGTTGTTTAGTTTTGGATCAATATTGAATGTCTGAGTATGTTTTGTTTCTGTTTCTTAAACGACCTCCGTGGGGGAGGAAAAAAAATCAAGTTATTTGTGTTATGTAGTGCCGGTTGGGTGGCAGACGTCTACTGTATGAGAACATGTAGTGTTTACTGAGACAGTAGCCAGTTGTAACAATGTCTCTGTTTAATGCTCAGTGAATCCCTCTCATGGAACATAACAACCTTTCTCCCCCTGTTTCCGTCTCTGCTGCTCCTGTGGGGCAGTGGCCCCTCATTAGACGCAGGCCTGCTGGAGGTTTTCTATAACAAGGTGAAAGCAGCTGAATGGGACTAGCATAAATGAGGCAGCATATCAACACTCTGACTTCTCTCTCTGAATCCTGCGAGTTTGGAGGAAAAGTGTTTAACATACTGTTGGATTGGCAATCTGCTGTTGCCTTATCCCCTCTTGCAAAGCTGTGAACAGACCTTCTCCTGCAGAATATCTATCTGCGCTCCAGAATCTTCAAATTAAACACAGGGGCAGGCGCTCGGAAAATGAAAATGTAAATCTGGCTGGGAAACGCATTTGAGGTTCCTTTGCTTTGAGCGGAAGAGAGATCTTACGCCAGTGCCTCCCTGCTCTGTTTGTGAACTTTATCTTTTTCACTCATATCTAATAGGCCAAAACAAGCAGTGGTGAAGTTTGAGTCTGTTTCACTGTGAAACATTGAGTTAGCTCTTCAGCGTCACATCTCCCATCAACAGAATATGGAGAGAGAGAGAGAGAGAGAATGAGAGAGAGAGGAGGGATTGGACCTTTTTCGGCTACATCGCAGAACATATCTTGCAAAAACCTGAAAAACCTCCGACTGGGTTTCATTCGCCGATAGTCTCATTATGTATTTTAGTTACGGGAGATGAAAACGTCCATCAGTTCAAATGCAGAGCCGCTGATCTATTTTCACTGCTTTTGTAACGTGCAGGAGGGAAAACTCTTTGAGGAGGGAGATTAAAACCATGTGATCATTTTAATTAGATCATTAGCCAAGAATTAAGATCTATGTTTGTGACTCTCATTAGCAAAAAATACCAAATGGGTCGCCGAAACAGATTCATGCATTACGTTCAGCATATTCATTTTGCCCTTCTTTTTTTTTTCCCTTTCAGCGCGGCGTTTTACCGCCGTGGCTCATTTTGTCTGCTCTTTCAGCGCATCAAGGTAAAAGAGGAAGGTGGGGTTAATCTCTGTCTGTGCTCTCCTGTTTTTTTAGGCTCTTCGGTACAACGGGGAACTGTGCAGCCTGCAGTAAACTGATCCCAGCCTTTGAAATGGTGATGAGAGCCAGAGATAATGTTTACCATTTGGACTGTTTCGCTTGTCAGCTTTGTAACCAGAGGTAAGAATATGGATCGGAACCACACAGCAACATCGCCTTAAATAAAAACAACAACAACAACAAAAACATGAATAGAGTCAAGATGGCCAATAGGTTCTATATCAGAGGTGTTTGGGTCGGTCCGGATCCTTACTTGTTGTAAGAATAAAGGGAGCTGTGACATATTTTGTAATGCTCTGATGATTATATCCCCTGAAAAGTCAGGGGTATTATGGGATTGTCATTGCCGCCGCAGATCCTGCGTGCTAATAAGATCACTCAGAAACTGTTTCATGGATCATTTTCGGATTTTATTCCTTCGTAGACCTTAGTATGAGGAAGAATATGATTTATTTGGGGAAAATATGGTTCTATATTTTTTGACACTAGGAGGAGCCATATCTCCAAACGTTTTCAGGTCAGAATTTCTCAACCGTCGGTTCCATTTGGTCCAAATTAGGCGCATGTGAATCGACTCGAGGAACACATACTGTGTTTTACTCAAATAGTTAATCTTTTACTCACTAGAGGGAGCATTTTTCACCCAAAAACATGTTTTTCGGACATAACGTTCTAACCGTTGACCCGGTTAGGATGCTTGTTTGCATAAGAATGTCCTCAGAGAGCTCTATCTAGTGCATATCATAATAATTCATATTGTTCTTAATAGAAATAGCGATTTTGTGAAAAAGACTGTTTCTCGGACATAACTTCCTAACCACTGGATCTATTTAGTCCGAATTTGGCGCATATGAATAAACTCAAGGAGATCTATCTGGCATGTATCGTATCTTACTCTAACAGTTCATCTTTTACTCACTAGGGGGAGCTTTGTTTTGGACAAAAAACCCTGTTACCAAACATAACCTCACATTTAATTTGAGGAGTTCAATCATGGGATTTTCCCTGTACAACGCAAGGGTTTGGAGGCTTTTCAGAGAGAAACACCTGCTGTCGGAGAATGCAGCCCAGGCAGAGTTACTTTCTGTTGTGACACACTGCCAGCACGCGGCTCACATTCGTGGCTAACTCTGTACATCTTTGAAGCCACAGTGAGGTAATAGGAGGTATAGGAGCAAGAAAAGCCAAGTCCTCCAGATTGGTGTTGCTAGACAAGAGAGAATGGACCTACACATGTTAGAAATGTTGTGTCCATAACGACGCAGACTATTATAAAATTTGAAGCGACCACTAAGCCTATGGTATGAAAATGATATACCCAAATATCACTTTTTCCATTAATACACTATCAGTAATGGCAGCGCTCTGGGAGCAGGCCGTCGTTTGCATGCTTGTCAGGGGTGCCGTGACCCTGTTCCCTCACACAGCACAAGCCCATTAACCTTCTGCAGGCCAGATTCAGTTACCATAGTGAACACCTGCTGTAAGAGAATTATGACTGCAGTCTCTCCTCTCAGCTGGCAGACATGAAGCCAGGTCTCATCTGGCATACTCCTGCCATGGCTGTTTATCCAGCCTGGCTCATTACTGAAGCCCAGCTATGCTCGGTTATATCCTTATCTTCGCTCTCCACTTTGTCACACAAACAAACAGCAGGCATGGAGAAGAACATCAGTAGGGCAAGCTGCCGCGTCTTATTTTCCCTCTTCAATTGACTCGGAGACTTTTACAGGGAAAAAACTGTTTCAAACACTGGAAACAGTCTGGTGCGTTTTTTAATAGACAACCTGTGGCGGTTTCCTCGTGGAATCTTGTGGTGCCAGCGTGATTTTGCCAGGCTGAAGAGAGTTGACCCGCCTCTCATTGGATGCCAGTGCACATGTCTGCTTTCTGAAGACGGGGTTTAAAACCTTCTTCTTTCTTTCAGGCGACCCTTAGAATCCCGACGAGATGAATGCGCGCCTAGAAAAATACCTCCGCATAAAATGTGTTTAATGACAATCTCGCGCACGCCATCTTGTCTTAATGCCAGTCGTCTCTGCGCTTTAACACGCCTCTCCGTTGTTTGTTCTTATCTGCCAACAGGTTTTGCGTGGGGGACAAGTTTTTCCTAAAAAACAACATGATTTTGTGTCAAATGGACTATGAGGAGGGCCAGCTGAATGGGAGCTTTGAGACACAGGTTCAATAGTGGGAACCTGGTGGCAGCAACAATCGGCTCCACGCCACACAAACACAAGATGGATGTTCTGCTGCACTTGGAAAGAGACAAGCGCCTGTCTGCTTGCCTGCAATACTTTTTAAGACCCCTTTATCAGTCCCTAAGGACTCTATTGTAAATGTTTGACTTTTTGCCCCTCCCACACCCCAACACGAAGCAGTTACAAATTTTGATGTACAGTTGTGCCTGCTTAGCTGAGCACTGTATTGCTTGTAAGTTTTGTGAAGTTCGTTTCCGGTTTGTTTTATTTTCCTTTTGGAGAAATGGTTCATTGGAGGGTATGTACAGTCTGTTTTCTCTGTATATATAAACTGGAACATTTATTTTATGAAATGTAATGCAATTTTATTACTAGTGTGAATTAAAGATTCTTAAATGTTAATAGTGAGTTTTTTTCTTTTCCCCTTGTACCGAAATCAAAGTGGTCGGAGGAGGTTGGCCCCCGCGTGGCGATGGAATCCGGTCTGCAGAAAAAGCAATATGCTATAAAAAAATTAGGAGAGAAAATACATTTGAAGATCTCCAAAACATGATCCCACAGAAAAAAAGTTTAATTACGCTTTTACAAAGTTTTGAAGGGACTGAAATGGAAAAAAAACTGTTTAAAACCAACTGAATTGTATTTGGAATAAGAGAGAGCTTCTCCGCACTGATTTGTTGTGATCTTGCAGATGCATTGAAAGGAAGTGAGTTAACCGTAGCGACTCACTGCAATTCATTCTTCACTAATTGCCATCTGATTATGAGGCTGAATTGGCCTGGAAAGGAAATGCAACGGCAAATAAATTAGAAAAATAAATGCTCATTCACTTTGAGCTCATCTAAACTCATCATCAGCAGAGGTGAAGAGCCGTGTTAAAAAGTACTTTTTCCCAGAAGTCTCCGTTAATGGAGCTGTGTGACTGTGTTTGGCTGAAACACACATCAAGAGCCAACAATATGGATCTGGTGGAGCGATCAAATGCTCCTTCATGTCAAAGATTCTGCTTCTTTCATCAAATATTAATTTTATTCTGACATTGGATAAGGCGTCTCTGGATTTGAAAAAGAGGGATGTTGCGATAACTCAAATATTATTAAATGGATCATTTTCAAATTTTAAAACGTAAAAATTCAAGAGAACCGGGTTGTTTCCGGGGAAATTCAGTTACATATTTCTGCCACTAGGGGAGCTGTATCTACTAAGTCTCCCGGCTATAAATTCTTAACTGTTGGTTCCATTTGCTCCTAATCTGGTACGTATGAATCAACTCAAGAGATCTATTTTGAATATATCACCTTTTATTCTAAAAATTCATATTTTACTCACTTAGGGGAGATTTTATTTTTCTCTTAAAAAACACCGTTTGGATATGTTCACCGTTATTCCTATGTAATCCAAGTTTGGTTGAATTTAAATGGACATGAGGAGATTTGTCTTCTATATTTCTTATTTTGCTATAATATTTCATAGGTGACCCATTACAGGGGAGCTTCTCTGCGGAGACCCCTGTTCTTCAAACATAACTTCCTGGGTCCAATTTAATCAAAAATGTACCTCATAGGAACTGCCTCGAGAAGATCTTACTTGTGTTTGTCATATTTTACTCACTAGCTGGGCTTTTTTTGACCGTTTTTTCTCAACCATACTGTATGTCCAATTACGTCCAATTGGCTCATATGAATCTACACGAGGACATCTAGCTTGTACGTATTTCATTTATGTATTATTATTATTATTATTTCACTATAGTAGTGCCTATTTAACTCATTGGAGGCTTTTTGTTTGCCAACCTCTAGATCAAATGTCTAAATTTAGCTCATATGAATTGACATCTCTGGTTTTATTACTGAGCTCAGAAAAAAATGGTTAACTGTATTTATCTTCAATATTAAGTCAGTATGGGATCTTATCCTACAGCATATTGCCGACTTCATAGAAATATTTAGGTTTAGTCAGTATGGACTGTTTGAGATTATTAGTGAGTCACATTTAATCTGAGGAGTTCAATCAGTGGGATTGCTTGTAGAAATCAGGGGATTTGGGGCTTTTCAGGGATATAACCTTGCTGTCAGGGATGACAGCGTAGGACTCCTTTTTTTTCTTTAAATGGCATGATGACGGTGAAGAACCGCTAAATGAATGAAGCACTTAGCACAAGTCATTACTTCCATTCCATTATGTTCTTTGGAACTACTGAGTTTTATGACCTTATAGTAACGTTTCCCAGAATCCTTTTCAAAGTTTGCAAAAACTCAAGTCATCCATTCTAAAATGTGTTGTAAAACATATACTCGGCATCCCTTTGCTGGCCAACACACACACACACACACCTATACCCAAAGGGGGGAGGGGGGTAAATGTGGCTTTCTATCAGTAGGAAATCCCAGGATGGTAGGACGCACCCCACTGTTTTATTCTTGCAGGGATGGATTAGAGGCAAACAAAGAGGTTCTGGTTCACATTCCTAATTCGCTCCCTGAACTATTTGTTGATGTACTGTAAGTTAAACAAAAGAGTTAAACATTAACGAGATTAGGGGCAGATTGAAGGGGCACCACTTTAAGCTATTTAGTCCTTGATATCCAAAACCTGTCCACAATCAAATCTTTAAATCAATCAATCAATCAATCCATCCTTTTGTCCATCCATTTTATTGTATTATTGATTTATCCATTTTATCCTTAGACTCAATGGCAGCAGGCTTAAAATAGCATTCCAAACATCCCTCTCTCCAGGAACACTCTCCAGCTCATCCTGTGGGATCCTGAGGCATCCCCTGGCAAGATGAGATTTGTAGTCCCTTCAGTGAGTTCTGGATCTACCCCAAGGTCTCCTCCCAGTTGGAAGTACCTAGATAACCTCCAAGCGGGAAGCATCCTGCAGGCATCCTGATCGGGTGACGGTACCACTTACACTGGCTCCTTTCAGCATATAGGAGCAGATACTCCATCTCCCTCCTTAGGGATCCAGCCACCCCTAGAAGGAAGCTCATTTCAGCCGCTTGTGTCCTTGACCTCCTTCTTTGAGTCAGTACCCAGATCTCACGATCATGGGTGAGGGCTGGATCTTCAATTGTTATATTTGATGTGCTATTTCCCCTAATCTCTGCCAATTGCCCCTGTGCCAGCACGGAGTCATTTGAGCTCGCCAGTGCACATAATCTGCCTTTTGTTTGAATATTTATAATGATGGGACCTTTACGATTTCTTTTTGGGATCGTAAGTTTAGCATTTTGCTGATAATTGTTGTGCATGCAGGGAAAATGAGGATTGAAGAAATTATGTGAAGCTTTAGTTACTAACCCGGACAGAAGATATCCAAACTTCCTGTGCTTTCTTTGGTACTTTTGCACGCTTCATCATCATTTTCCCTCGTTGGTTTGCGTTGATTTTTCAAGTAAATAATATTATTTCCACTCCTGGGGGCTACAGATGTATGATCTGTTGTCAGGTGTCTCAATTTTGCTATAAAACACGGCTTGATTTGACAATTATTTGGAAATATGTGACAGAATCATTAAGAAATCAATATTTGAAGATGTGGTGTAATATCATTGAATGTTGGACCCAGAAAAACATGTATGCATACAGCTGGTCATGTTTCCTCAAGAGCTTTGAGTTAACAGATTTTAGAAAGTGTGTGGAAAACTTTACGATATCCTTCTCTCCTGTGTATAAACAATGAAGGCCTCAAAAACCAAATCATTCCTGGAAGATTAGATCAAATCTGTCAATTACAGCCTTTGTTTCATCAGGTAAAATCATCACTGAGATTAAAATTTTCTTTTCCAAGAGTGATCTGGCCAAGAAGGTGGAAGAGGATTAGGGCCTCCCATGGCCATGTTACTTCTTTTATGGGAAATCTGAATATATGTTCAGAATTCTGACTTTAAAGTCAGAATACCGACTTTACTGTCAGAATTTATTGTCTGAAAAGGTCCAGTTGATCAAGCTTATGAGGTTTTTATTCATTTTTTTTAATTTAAAGTCAGAAAAAGTAAGAATTCAGAGATTTAAGTCAGTATTGTGAGATTATGAGCAGTCTTCAAAAAACTTTTTAACATAGCCACATGTGGCCCTAATCCTCTTCTGCAAAGAGGAGCAGATCAGAAACTGCTATAACAATTAGATAGACACAATACAAATACATTACGATACATATAGTACATATGAACAACTTTCTTACACTAAAATGAGCGAATGCAAAGAATCAATATAACATAGCCTCTCTATATGCTGTAAATAACACATGGTAGTGCTCCAGATTCAGATTAGTGTATATTTGAGGCAAAGTTTACCCAGTTTTCTCAGGCCCATAGAGAATTCCGGAATCACCTAATGAATGAAAATGCTCACAACAATTAATTTTCTACACAAAGCTCTAAACTATCTATCATAAGTCAACAGAGAAGTATCTTAGCAAACTTAAGATTTCATGCTTGACATTGCATAGGTACTTTTCTACAAGCGGGGCACCGAACAGCAACATAATTTGCTGAGACATAAATCAAGTGTACAAAGAGCATTAATTAGAAATTCATTAAAAATTCAGACACCCGGCAGGTGTGCAAATAAAGGATTAGGTAGACATCAATTATACCACAAAAGAGAATATTTTAATTGCAATTCCTGGATTGATTTATAGAGGAAAACAATCAAGCTCCATCCACTATGGCTGATTGCTCATTTTCCAGAAAATAATGAGGAAAAAAAATCTCACCAGGTTACACTGCTCCCAGTTGTTAATTCATGCACACGTAAACATTCGGCGGTGTTCTCTGTGTTCCATCGAGAACACGCAAATGTGCGGGAACACATAATGCATTCGTGTATATGCTCAAAAACACTCATTTTAAGTCCAGGCCATATAATGCAGCAAAAGCAAGTAAAAAAAAGTATAAACAGAGATGCCATGGAAAGGTATCCACACCCATCTAGAATTATAAAACACGAGACACACTGGCAGGCGCGCACACATAAATACACACGCACTGCAGCTTGGCATTTCCATCTGCTTGAGGTGGGGGTGAAGTTCTTAAGCACCAAATGTTGCGCCGTTATGACTCAAGTTTGTGCATTCTCAAACCTCCTCTGTGCTCCTGATTACTGCATTACGGCATCTGCTTAATTAGCCTGGCTTGTGTCATATGTTGCACACGAGGGGGGTGTTAAAAAAGGGCCCTTCCCTCTTGCTCATTATCTGCTTGGTTCATGAGATGTAGTATATAATCTCTCTTGATAGACATTCGTATTGACATAAGGACAGCTGTCAGCGGAGCGTGGTCACAAAGGGCCCATGTAGAATAGAAGCCGCAAGGAAGCCAGAGAAGTGAAAGTGTAATTCTACCTTTCATTATGGATCTGTCAACACTGCAACACTCCTAATTATACTGGATTTAATTTTATGGATGAGACTTTTTGGGAGACGGTGCTGATGGTTGGCCTGCATTTTGATTACTTCAGGTAATCTTCAAAGTAACCTCCTGACAGTTTCTTTTCTAAATTGGTGTGGTGTCCAACTCTTGGCGAGGAATCAACCTCATTATTGCAGTGATGGAAATTCTAATCATTTTCTGCAAATGCTCTGGACAATCCTTTCCATCCCTAAATATGCTGCTTTCTTGATGGGGCTGAGAGTTTGGAGAAATGCCCCTTGTGTACGGGTCAAAAGATCATCGAATGTCCAAAAAAAGCATGTCAATAATAATATTACAATAAACATGCAGAAGGGAGCGTCCATGAGGATGGCCTTGAGTCCGGAGGAAGAGTGTTTGCTCAATGTTCTAATCACGATCCCGACCCCTGCTGTCTACTGAAGTGTCCTTAGGCAAAACACTAAAGGAGTTGCCATTAGGTTAGTCCGTAGTGTGTGGATAGTTACAGCTGAACAGGCGACCTCTGCCACAGTGGGTTGATTGTCATAGTGCTTTAAATGGTCGGTAAGACAAGGAAACCTCGAGACAAGTGAAGTTCTAGCAAAAGTTCAGTCAGGAAGACTTTCCCGCTGTACACTCGGGTCGCAATTGTCCTCAGGTCATTTCTTCATTCACGTCTCTCAAACACAATCGGTCTATATTACCTCCTCCACAGTCTGGGTTGTCAATTGATTCCATTGGATTGGACCATGTCCTCTTATTGAATCAAGCCACAGCTAGATGGTACTGTCCAAAACACTTCAGGTACGTTGTTGGTGGGCATGTGGGTTGTTGGGGACATCTAACCAGCTAGGTGGGGGCCATGTAGCATGTTAGAAAGGCGGGTGTTCTGCACCCTGTACGAGTTTCCCCTCTGCGTTGATGGCGTTCTGGTGTTTTTAGTATAAAGAAATCCCCTGTCATATTAGTCATATCATTAGTCATTAATGATGATGATGACTAATGATCATTATCATATCATTAGTCGATAATCATGTTGGTGTATTTTTAAATACTGTATGACTCTCTTCCACTCATCTAGTTCTATCATACTGCTGGTACATGTGCCCTCATCCTCCCTAACGTCAGTTTCAGCAGAGTCATCAGCCACCACCACCAGTATTCACACTCTAAGCGGGAAATATTCCTGCTGCCGCTCAGGGCAGAAACCCTTTGATCACAATCTCTAACAGATGATAATTATCACGTATCTTCTGTTGCAGTAAACCGTCATATTTACTTCCTTCTGCTTCCCCTGATGGAAATGTGGTTCGTTTATCATTTACGGTATTTAGATAAACTTTTGCTAAACAGAAGAATTCATTAAATGTTTGGCCATGATAACTGTAACACAGTTAAGGTAAGGAGAATATCACAGGGAGGAATTTGTCCGTTATGAACCTAAATCCTTGGATATTGAATGCATGTAAAGATGAAAGAACCAGATCTGTTTACTTTACTATCAGCAAATATGAACCACCATTACTGTATAATGGGTGAAGGTTTGCCTTTGATCGCGAAGGCCTAAAACATCACTAAACTGATGGTCCCACAGGAGAAAAGAATCACAACCTTCATGAGGTCATGTGTAAAACTAATGTCTGTACAGAATGTTGTGCCAATCCTTCAAGTAGATGTAGTGACATCATAGCAGAAGTGAAGACCCGCTTCTGATGGATGAGGGCTCAGGCTCATTCATCCTGTGAGGACCACGACTGTGAGAACAAAATCTCAAAGCCATCCGTCCATCCGTTTTTTCTGTGATCACTTATCCTGATAAGGGTCGCAGGGGGGGGGCTGGAGCCTTTCCCAGCTGACATGGGGCGACTGACAAGTTCATCATAGGAACAACGATTCATGCTCACATTCACACCTAACATACATTCACCTACACTGCGTGTTTGTGGACTGTGGGAGAGAGCTGCAGATACTGCAGCTCCCTCTTCTATGAGGTCAGACACACAGTAGACTCAAACCAACAACCTCTTTCCTTTGAACTGTGCTACAAACAGCAAAATGCACAAAATGTTGGATGAGGTATTTTTGTTCCTGTCCGCGTGATCAAACTCTCATTTGTAATAACCTACTACATGTAAATTCATATGCAGCCTTAGATGCAAAGGATTTATTTTTATTATTTACGAAATAATGTGGTGAGTACACTTATGAATAAATAAAATGAAAATATGAGTATAGATGCTAAAAAGTGATCAATGTTCCCCTTGAACATAAACTGGATCTAACACCCACTGAAAAACTCCAACATATGTTCCAGCGACGCCTAATGGGTGTGCTTTGCCCATTTGTAGAGAGGAGCGAGGGCAATTAGCGGCATGTGGATTTGATTAGCACCAATTCCACAACAGCGCTAAAAGGAGAAAAGAAAGAACATACTAAATTACCGCTGAAGTCCTTTTTGACAGCAAGCAATTAAATGGATGAAACCATTAAACCTCACGGCAGGTAAGTGTGAACACGTTAACTATAGCGTGTTGCCCTTGGCTAATATTATGCATACTCTACCTGCAAACAGCCTTTTGCCAGACATTGCATATAAAACCTAAATAAATGGCCGCAGATGCATGAACTTGCCCTGAAAGAGCTTTGCTTACTCTGTGATCTCATTCTTAAATGAAACCAATTTGCCCAGAAATTGGTTCTAAGGCCTAATGCTGAACTGTGTTCATCAGCTCCGCCACACACACACACACACACACGCACACACAAACACACACACACACACACATATAACTCTGACAAACGCACTTTCACAGTCACACTGCTTCCACCCCTTCCCTCGTCGCAAATCATGTTTGACTTTGAAGTGCTAATTTTGGAAGTTTAGCCAATTTTTATTTGCTGCTTTGAAATGTATCCCCTAAGCTGCTGCACCAGCAATGAAATATACAGACCTTTACAATGAGGGATAAGTGACCAAAATGAGAAGCGCCTGGTTTTCTTCCTAGCATTATATAACTGGGAATAATCCTCGCATAGCATTTTCTCCTGTGCCATCACTGCTTCAATTTAAATTCAAAGATATTACGCAGACTTTTACTTTCGGCTCATTCCTCACACCCGACCAGTGAGGGTTTGAGTTAATTTAAGGGATCCTGAAACACCCTGCTGCAGACTGAAACCGTTTCCACACCGCTGCCGTGTTTCATCGGTGTTTGGGAACGACTTAAGAGAGTAACACGGTAATCAGAGTAGACACTCTGGCACTTTGGAAATTCTTTGGCATTGCGTGGGTTTAAGAAAAATGGAATCAGTGTTTGATAGCAAGAAACTTTTGCATAGCATCGGCGTATTTATGTCCGAGAAAAGTCAGGACTATTGTGGAATCGTCATTGCCGCATCCGCCGCAGATCCCTGGTGTTAACGCGAGACTGTAAAAACTGTTTAATGGATCATTTGAAAAATGTTGTACCCACTTAGACCTCAGTGAGAGGAAGAATTGGATTGATTTGAGGATAGATCGGTTGTATCTTTCCAATCAATGGTCCGATTTAATGCAAATATGGTGCATGTGAATCGACTCGCGGAACTCTAACTTGTATATAATGTATTTTATTCTAATACTTCATATGTTACTCGGTAAAAGGAGCTTTCTACGAAAAAAAGCAAAGTTTATCTTACATAACTTCCTAACCGTTGGTCCAACATTGTCCAAATGTGGTACTTATGAATCAGCTCAAAGAGGTTTGTGTTGTTTTGTAGCATGTTTTACACTTATAAGTCGCGTTTTTGTCACTAAAGGAGCTTTTGTAATGAAAAAAAACAGTTTCGGACAAAACGTCCAAAGTAGTCAGAGTAAATTAAAACAGCATACAGTTTCCTCACCTTAATTCACTGCACACCAATATTTAAATTCATGCAATTGGACTAGATTATTTTGTGGTACCATCCCTGAAAGGATGGGGATTTTATGGAAGTCGTCACTGCGGTTGCGTCCGTCACCGCCGCAGATGTTTTCGCGTTAACTCAAAAACTGGAGGACAGGATCGATTTTGAGAACAGTCGCTTGTCTCTGCAAGTAACGACAGTATATTATCATATTCCAATTCAGAAACATTTAAAGCCTGACAGAGAAACCATAGAAATCACGGTCCCATGACTGTCGTAGAAAAAAAACACAAACCCAAACAGTGAAAAAAAGCCAAAGTAACATAGGGAGCGGCGTTTACCGCGGTGATGAATCCAAGGATGACCTCAATCACAATCCTTTCTTAACTGCTTTCAGAGAGAGCCGGGGTATTATATAGTAAAAATAAGTTGATCAGATTGGCTCCTCGCCAAACAGCCTAGCTAATAACATGGGAAGTAAAGAGCTTGAGGGAGAGAAGATTTGGTATGTGGGCCTCACCACTTTAACACAGCCCTGGACTTGGCAATACATTGCTTTGGTAATCAGCTTTTTGAAAAAGGCTTATTTACTGCTTGTTTTGTGTTTATTGTAGTTCATAGAATAAAACAGAAAATTGGATTTCATTATATGTGCAATTTTCTCCATCTGTAATGAATAGAGCAAGAGAGAGAGAGAGAGAGAGAGAGAGAGGGAGCGAGAGAGAAGGCACATCACCTCGTGGCGTATGGATGACCCAGAGAGGATGTATGCGCCATTTTACTTTTGATTATCTCTGTCTCACTGCGCTCCTAAAGATACACACTAATGGATTTGGTGGAAACGTTTCACACATAAAATCGCTGAGAGATGAAATAGTCTGCTAGCCACACTGGGTTTATATATTTGTATGAGGGTCTGAATGACTGACAGAGAAGAATGGAGAATAAAGTGAGCATGCGTTATTTTGTTCTTTATGTAAAGCTGTCAACGTACGCATCTTGTATTCTTTAGAAAATATACAGTATATAAGATTAATTTATCCATAAATGTACTTGACCTGCTCTGGTTCTCTCAGTCGCGTCAGACACCAGAACCCTGTTTGGTTTTTTCGCTTATTTAATCAAGCTATGTTCAATCAGCCGCCACATTATTCCCGAGGCTTCACACAATGATCCAATCTTACAACACTGGAAAGAAAAAAAACATTTTCCAATTTACAGTACGCCATTATTTGAGTTCATAGTTTTCAAAAGCAGCACCAGCTCAAACATTTCATTCCAACTTCAATCTATAAGTTTCAGTTCCTGTTGCTGTTACTTCTACACCTTGGTCAAGTCGGCCTAACTTTTAATTAGATTTAGATTTCCGGTCAATGGTCATTTAGACCTAATTAATCAGAGAAACAAGCTCAGCTCCAGTTTGTTGTAACTCAGCCCACAGTTGGCCAGATAGAAGAACTCCAGTGCTGTTTTATTTTGTCTCGTTTTTTTAAGGTTTTTTTCCATCCTTATTTTGTACAACGGGATTTTAGCGCCACATTTACAAAATGAATAAAACGTTGAGATTACGAATTTAAGGTCGTAATATTACGAGAAAAAAGTCTTTATAATGAATAAATTCTTGTAAAATTCCGAATTAATTTTTTGTAAAATTTTTGATTTTATTCTCTTAAAATTTTTGACTTCATCCTGGGAAAATGACAATTTTTTCTCAGAAAATTAAGATTTATTTCTCTTTTTTCAAGCCGGCCAAGAACACAACTAGTACAGAATAACAAGGTTATGGAAAAAAAACAAAAAAAACATTTAGAATGCTGGAAAACCCGACCCCCCTCCCCTTGGAAAACACCCACACAACAGAATGTTAGTTCACGAATTGATTTGACGAGAATTCTCGAGATCACGAGAATTGATTTGGGGAAATGTCAGTTGTTTATTTCCAACACTAGGGGGAGCTTCATCTCCAAAAAAGTTTTCTGACATAACTTCCTAACCTTTGGTCCCATTTAGTCCAAAATTTGTTGCATATTAATCGACTCAAGGAGATCTATGTAGTATATATCATATGTTACTTTTATAGTTCATATTTAACACTCTAGGGGGAGCTCTTTTATGATGAAGTTAAGGACTTTTTATTTAATTTCATTATTGTGCTACATTTATCCCTACAGGGCTGAGAGTGTATGTGCTGTCCCTCGTTCCTTGTATTTGGGAATGTCGAGGAAAAAACAGACGAAGAAGAAGAGCAAATCAACGGTTTTCACACTTTATCTACTTTTAGACAACGCATCATTCTTACATCCACAAACCCTTAAAGGTTTTACACAACAACATCAATCAGGTCGATGTATGAAAGGAACAATACAGATAAGAGATCAGACCAACAAAGAGGGTTTTTTTTTCCTCCTGGACTCAAAGAAGAGAACTTTGTGAGTTGTTGAATTGTATTTATATATATATATATATATATATATATATTTAATATGAGGAGTTGGAGTTGGATTGCTTGTTATAATAATAATAATAATACATTTCATTTTTAACGCACTTTACATTTGGATGAAATCTCAAAGGGCTAAAGTCATTTCATTGTAAAACGCAGGGGATTCGGAGCTTTTTCCGGCTGTAGCCCTCGCCGTGGAGGACGACAGCGTTTATTCAGTCGTGTGTGACGCACATAGGTTCATTATTTCCCATCGTAATGAGATTATGAAATCCCCCTTTCTCCGACCCCTCCCCTTAGCCTGCTGCTGCTGGGACCTGACCCCGGATAAGTGGAATAAATGTATGGATGGACGGTTATTGAATTAAAACTAACACAATTTAGTTCAGAGGAAATTGTTGACATAACTGGATTAAGTAAAACCACAACCGATGTTTTGGAGTGTAACACTGAGGACCAGTTCACGTGTACATTGACAGTATTATGTTTTAACTTTGTTCGGCCCTACATTGTGTTCATGTTGGTTTGTTTGTTTGTGGGGGGGCTTTTAGTTTTGTTTAGATCAGGCCCACCTCCCCAGGGCCGTGAGACCGCTGAGCCAGGAGAGTGGATGTTATTGTTCTATTGATACTGTTACTATCAATGTTGAAAGTTGTTGTTTTTTTCCTGTAGGGTAGAATATTATCCACACCTCTTAACATTTGTCAAAAGAAAAAGAAAAAAAAAACACCATTCATATAATTGACATTATAATACGATCAGCTGTGGTTGTCAGAATTCATAATTTAATATATTAGGGTAATTATTACAAAAAACAGATATTGTAAACCTCTGTAGGAGGATATTAAATGAAATGACAGTAAATTACAAAAACATTCACCTTGAAATCAACATTATTTCACAAATATACACCATCTTTCTAATGTCTTTAATGTCATTTTACATGTTTTTTTAACAGTCTACAGGAAAATAAATGTCAAAAAATACCTGAACTTATTATCAATGTATTATATTATACATTACATTAGTCTGAATTTATGTTAATTATCTGTTGTTTTATGTAAAGTCATTGTAAACAGGTTTACAGTGTATCTTTTTTTACCCCGGTATTTTACTGAAATGTATTCGGATACTTTACAGTAAAACTCCGTCAACCACAGCTGCCAGTTTGTTTTTTTTACCATAAATGATACGTCATTTCTTTGACAGCGTGGTTAGCTTCCTCGAAATGTTGTCATTATAAATCTCTACCGAAACCTCTGACTGGTGTAGTGCTTCTCTGACATAACATTTAATGACGTCTATATGATGTTACACTCTTACATACCTTTAACCTTCCACAAGGATGCAACTGTAAAATATAGCGAAGGAGAGCAGCGCCGCACGGTGAGACCATTATGTCCGGCGTAACTGCTAGCAGGTACAGGAAGCCTCATATATGATTAATTAATTTGCAGCAGGCTGCCATCTGTGTTTTAACTAATTAAATAGCTCACAAAGTGGGATGCACCTTTTGATGTGAACCTTTGGGGAACTGGCTCTTTGTATTCCTAGCGTGATTAAGCACAATACTCCAGCACTTCCTCCAGCCGTCTCTTTCAAAGGCTCTTTAATTTGGGAGGAAAGGACACAAAGGCATTTGGGGTTGCTTTAAAATCATGCCCACTTCCAGCAGTCAAGGCGCTGTCTCTCTCTCTCTCTCTCTCTCTCTCTCTCTCTCTCTCTCTCTCTCGCTCTCCCTCCTTGTTTTTTTATTAAGTGAACGTTTCACGCTGGGCTGGGCCGGTGAGCAAGCATCGAGATTTCAGATAAAAATTGATTCCAGTAAATTCTCACCTGAGATCCATCATGGTGAAAGGCTTTAAAAGGTCACACATGTAATAAGTTCCTATGGTCTCAGCTCCTCCAATAATAGGCCTTTAGTCTGCCATGGAAGGCTGGTATATAGAAATAATTGAGTAATCTGTGGACCATTCAATTCAATTGTGGGACTCAGTGATAGTGCAAGGCCTTCTGGGCTGCGAAGAGGTTGTTCTGGAGACTTTTTGCCCGGCGGGGAAATGGTTTGTCACCGAAAGCCATGCGCCTCTATCTTCAGCGACGCGACAGTGGATCCCTGACATTTCAGACCTTGATGGTATGGGATGGTGTCAGTATTTCAACTCTAAACAGGAGAATATGCCACAACAGAAATTCATGTATGGGAGCAATAATTCAATTAAAATAAGTATGAATGGATTCTCTTTTTTTTTTTCCCCTGTCTGTCTGTTGTTGTGCTCAGATTTGGTAAAAAAATATTTCTTAAAATACGTGCAGCAATAGACAAATCTTATTTCTGAGAGTGTGTGTATGTGACCTACACCGGCCCTCCGTGGAAGACTAGACCATTACTCTTTATTTTGAACCTATTCCTAAAGGTATTTCCCATCAAAGACAAGAGAATGTATTCTCAACATATTGCAGTTACTGAATTAGGCCCGACAGCAAGGGTAAATCCCCGAATAGTCCCCAAACCCCTGCATTGTACAAACCATTCCCCTGAAGGAACTCCGCAAATTAAATGTGGATTTAAAAACCCTTTTTTTTTCCATTAATAAGCTCCCCCCCTTGTGAGTATTATATGCACCACATTTTGAACTATATGTCGGAAAACCGATGTTTCCCCCTAGTGAGTAAAGTACGATCTATTCGAATAAAATATCATATACAAGATAGATCTCCTTGATTTGATTAAGACGCATCACTCTTGGACTAAATCAGACTAACGGTTGCAAAATTATGGCCCAAAAATGTTTGCAGATAAATCTCCTCCTAGTGGCGAAAATATGCAACTGACCTTTCCCACTGTTAATCCTGTTCTTCCTCGCACTGAGGTCGGATGGGGTATAAAATTTGAAAATCCTGAATCCTCCAAATCCCCCAACATGTTTTTGAGTTATCCTGTTAACAAAAACAAGGATCTACCGCGGCTGCAGCGGATGCAGGAACGATGATTCCATCATTTTCCAAACTTTTTGGGGATATAATAAGTGGGAATAAACTTGTCTGGACATACGGTTGTTTTTCTTCCTTTTTTTATTTTCAGAACCATAACATGATATGTATTGACTTGACTGTCAGGCCTACATTGTACCGAAACATTCATAAGCTCTTAAACTTTTTTAACCAGAAGCCATGTCGTAGTTTATCATTCTCTTTTTTTTAAAATTGCAATCCTGCTAGTAATCCCCAATTTAATCCTTACTATATAACACGGCTGCGTGTATTCGGTTACTCCCCAAGCCTAGTTATAATGATATGGCTGATCAGTGTCTGTATCCTTATCATTCTGTAGAAGCCACACCTGGTCTCCTGTGTGGCCTTGATAAGTGCGTTACATGTTTAGGGGGGGAAATTCCTTTCAAGGGTATTTCGGCAGACTACACATCATTGTGTTACTGCACATGAACCTGCCACTCATCTCAGGCCCGGTACCATGGACCTGGGTGCGAACTGAGCATCTCCAATCTTTACACATAATTTCACTTTCAGCACAGAAACTCTTTCCCCGCAAGTGTTCTTCGCACGTACAATTACACACAACATGACAGATTCGGAGAATGTAAGCAGAACAGATGGCCCTTAAACCTAAAACACAGTAATTCAATCTGGCTAATGGGAAGAAAACCACCAAATGCTCCGTTTTCATTTCCGTGACTGAGAAAGTCGGCTGAATTGCTTCTCCGGCTTTGATGCTCGACCCCTCCATCATAGTGTGTTTCTGTGTTCCCCATGCGTATTAGAAGACATTTAAAAGGTGTAAACAGTGTATATTTACCAGACATGCCTCAACGTGTGCACAGACAGGCGCTATTACTGCCTGGACAGAGGGGGGAAATGTATTGTAATTGATTGTTACGAAAGATTACCCCCCTCAAGAAGCAGCCGAGCTGTTTCAGAACTGCATTTGACGCCTTAGTGTGCAAAGAAAGCCCTTCCAGCGCCGCACTCTAATGCTGACATGCAGTTTGCAAAACAATTACCACAAGCTGTTGTTTGATCTTTGTGCCCCTCTTTGGTTCTTTATAAGTGCGAGTGCATTTTCCAGCCACGAGGGCAATCATGGCTTCTATGATGGGATGTCAAGTTATTTGCCAAATGGAATGCGTATTCCAAACACATGTCCCAAAACTGCAATAAGCAGTCGCTTCCACCGCAAGAATTATGCAGTTAAATCATAATGAATTATTGGAAAGTTGCGGCCGCATGCTGTCTCGCAGGCAGCTATTTCTGCGTCGCAATGAGTCTCAGCGATGTCGGTTTTCTTTGAAATATCCAATCTTAGATGTGTTTCAAGTGTTTCAAGACATGCGTGAGGTTTGGTGTGGTGAAGGATTTAAAAAAAAAAAAAGAAAGAAGCAAACTGGGATCAACAATGTTGGATCCCAGTCTTTTTCTCCGGGAGCCTGTAACGTTAAGTTTTAGCCTTATAAAGACAAAACAATGGTGTGTCTGGGATTGATTTAATGTCGGTCCTTTTTCTTTATGCTGCATAATCCCACTACAGAGAGGCTTTATTCTCTCATGACGTTTTCCTAATTGCCCAGTATATTTCAACTTAACATACAGAAGAAATGTAAATTCTCTACTTGAAGGAAAACGAAGTAAAAGTAATGTGTGTTGGGGGGTTGGGGGGTGGGGGGGGGGGGGGGGGGGGGTGGGGGTGGGGGGGGGGGGGGGGCGGGGGGGGGGATCCAGTCCTGAATCCACAACTAGCAGAGAATTAGTTTCTCTCTAGCAGCAATATAGCAAGAAAACTTTTATTCATTCTTTTGGGGGAAATATATGAACCTGCTGGGCCATGGGCACAAAGTTTCCAACATTATTGTTGACAGGTTTTATGAGCCTAATGCATTTTGTGATGTATAGCATAATAACCTCCAATATGACTGTAGGGCCTTACTCTTAATATTGGATGCCGAGTGGATAAGGCAAAATTATTGTAATGAGAGAAAATCTCCATACAACAGCAAAATGAGTTCATTACTCTGAGTTGTATTTGTGAAGTAACTAAAGGAAATTGATGGTTTTATTACGGCGGAATTGAATTTGAGCCTTGAACAGAATTACACCAGCATACAGACAGCAAAGTGTGATAATAATTACATTGGTGCTACCAAAGAGGTGATCCGAACGGCCCCTACTGCTTCTTATTCATCACCTTCAGCTCCAGGGTCGGAGACCAAACACAGTAGAGCTGTTTTCCAGATTGACCTTAACCATGAACACGGGCGATGAAATGAAAGTGGAAATCTAACACATGTAACTGAATTCAAGTCTCAACTAGAGAACTAGAACCAGAACTAGAACCAATGACTCTCACATGCCCTTTTCCCCACTGCTTGTTCCTGCTGTACCTGGAGAATTCCCTGGAACCAGCAGAATAGATGGGAGATGTAGTCCGTCCAGTCTAATATGTCCGGTTGTAGCAGGGATGGGCATCAATCCATTCTCTTTTGCGGTGGCGGCGGGCTAACAGGGCATTCCTGACGCACTTCTCCCCAGCAACCCTCTCCAGCTCATCCTGAAGGATCCTGAGGCGTTCCAAGGCCAGATGAGATATGATGTCACCGGAGTTCTGGGCCAATCCCGGGGATTTCTGGAGGCGTCCTAATCAGATGCCTGAACCACCTCAGCTGGCTCTGTTCAATGCGAAGGAGCAGTGGCTCTAATCCAAGCTCCCATCCCCCGAAAATAATCTCCACCTTGTCGTGGATTGGGGGTTAGCCCTACAATTGGTAGGGTCTCCCAAGACAAAGTGGTCTCATGGGAAGGTCTGACTAAGAGCAATTCAAATACCCCAAAGAATACTCAGCAAAGAAATGGTGAAAGGTTGCCTGGAACACCATTCTGGAGCCAGACCTGAGGGGGGGGCTCGTTGATAGCGTCTGGTTGGGCAGCCTGATCAAGTTTCATGGAGCTGCCGCCCTGTGGGCGCACCACTTGCAGGGATGGGCGTTGGGTTTGGGTGTTCATTTTCAATTGTAAGCGCTTGTAAGCCGTGAATAAGATACGTTTTTCAACTCTGGCTGAAGAAGTTTACGGCTCACCTGCATCATCATCATCATCTAGTGTCTGCAGTCATGAAGGGTTTTGTTTTTTTTAGATGACTCTGTGACCACAGGATTAACAAACTCCAGAACTTTGACAGCTGGGTGATAGTTTTCAAAAATTTGAAAACTGTATCAAAGCTGATGGGAAACTTGTCTCCAGCGCTGACCTTTGACACTGGGGGTCACCGCCTGACATCAAACTAACTTCATCTGCCAACAGAGCTTTCCATTGATTGCTCAATTGTGGCTGGAACTCTTTCTCCAGGGGGCTTTACTCTTAAATGATGATGAGATGATTAGGCCGATCTCAATTATTACATAATCACCTGATTGCAATTATATGAGACGATCGCGAGCTGTTTAAAAATGACTGGATGACAAAACAATTGAACATTTCAACTACTGCACGCCATGTTCCAGCGTCCCATGATTGACTGGTGCTTGTTAACGACACCATCATTCTTTAACCACAAGAAAAACATTGAACTCAAATAACATGAAAAAATAATGTTTTTCGTTAAAAAAAATCCCCCTAGTGAGTAAAAATTAACATTTAGATTAAAATAGGATACTTACGAGATAGATTTCCTTGACTTGACTTAAACGCACAACATTTGGACTAAATTAGACCAAAAGTTGAGAAATTGTTGCCGGAAAACTTTTGGAAATAAAGCTCCTCCCGGTGTCGGTAATAGGCATCTGTCCTTTCCCAACATAACTCCAGTTCTTCCTCGCCCAAAGGTCTATGAAATTTGAGTTGAATCACTTGCATCTGTTTGATTACATTTTCATAATCATGTTCTTAGAATGTATGAATAAAATTTCATAGAATTGGCCTGAATTTGTTTTTTTTATGAAACAATGAAATTCAAATTGAAATTTCTGATATTGGTTTACACATTTTTTTTTCAGGAAATTATGTTTTTTTAAATGGCAAATGTATCTAAAAAATAAAATAAGGTATATCAGAATATTGCATAAATATAATTTTCACTTGTTTCATTCATCAATTAATGACAAAAAAAAAGCATCGCATTAAGTTGATTAGCTTGTTTATGTTAAAATGACGTAATCCAAATATAATTCGATATGTAATTAAAATACATACATTATAAATACTAGGCTTAAATATTTTTTGAGTTTCCTAATGTTCTCAGGTTCGGGATTGTTATTCTCTTCAGTGCATTTAAGATTAAGCTAAATTGATATAATACATCAGGTTAGGTAACATTCGAGAACCAAGAGCACAATCTTCTCTCAGGATCTAGATGCTGCTCGCCAGGCCTCATGCATCCAATAAGTATCAGGAGCCGTTCTCGTAAGGTTACCGTCTCGCTCATGCAGTAGCTGGCTGTACTCTCCAGCTGTCCAAAGAGGGCTGCTTCAGTGCATCCTCTACATCAGCTGATTATGCTATCTATCAAGCCCAGCTGTCACTGCCCATTTAAACCTTTGTCAAGTCCTCCACGCGATGCCGCCGACAGTAAACCAAATAATTGAACTTCTGTAATCCAACACCTGAACATCACTTGGTATGTATATTTGTACAAGCAGATAAGCACGATGGTCCTCATGAGGACGGACATTTTGGGGCTTGGGTTTTTTTTTAGCGGAGGAGACTCCAGTTGTGGTCTTGATGACAAAAAACACCGGTGTTGAAACGAGCATTTTCTCTTATTGTGGTAGTTTGCAGTCAGCTAATAGAAGGAGGGGGAAAACAAAAAAACAAGATGCCAGCTGCTTTTTTTTTTTTTTCTTCTTGCCAAGGCGCAAACAGCTTGCTGGCAGCTACAAAGATTCAATTATAAAAAGTACCGAAAATAATTAGAAAAAATAATAGCACTTGAAAAAAAAAATGCCCCTCCAGAAATTGCACATAACAATAAATCCGTTAATTAGCTCATTAATATTCAATTGGGGTCAGTGGACTTAATGCAACCCTTTTCATGGGCCAAGGAAATGTTTAACACTCACTTTTGCTGTGCCTGTTCTCATTATCAACTATGCACAGGCGGGCCTTATCAGCCCTCCAGATGGTGAGGAACAATGCGGCGCCATTATCGTCTTACAGCAGAGCGTGTGTCTTGTAACCGGTGTGTGCCTGGGACAGTGAAGTATAGATACCGAGGCATTTAGTGTAATTGATATGTGGTATATATCGTATTGTTTAGGCCTGTTTGTTTGCTCTGCTGGTATTCAAGGCGAGAGGACAGGCGAAGATTGATTTTCACTGCAGCCATTCCCGCTCTCACCACAGGTCACAGATAACTTGTCAACGCAGGTTTTTGGGGCGGGTGTAAAATGCATCAAGGCTAAACTCTCCTGGGCACGGTGGAGGACGGGGGAGTTTCATCTCTGCAAACACCAGCCCTTCCGTTACCATTAGCTCGTGCATGAGACAGATGTTTTATTCAACAAGTATAAGATGGAAGGATGTCCGAACTCAAGCCTCTTTGCATCTCTGCACAGGACTGTTCCCATTTCCCAAGACGCCTATTTGAATCGCAAATACAAACGAATGTCTTGTGCAGTGCTGATAAGCATTTGGCTATTTTCTGTAAAACAAAGAGAAAAAGAAAAAAACAACAAACGAAAAAAAATTTACTTTTCTACCAATAACTTACTGAATTTTAATTAATTTGTTTTAATTTAGTAATGAAAAAAAAACAGATTTCAGTAATTCCAAATTATTCAGTATGTGTATACATACTGAATAAAGTTTACTTTATTATTAGTAATGTATACTTACTTACTATACTATAGTAATGTATATTATTAGTTATTAGTAAATTTACTCTTTATTATCACTTTGTTATACAGAGTACATACATGCGCAATAAAAATGTGAAAAATAATATTATATCCTAATTTGATTAATGAAACAATGATGGTAATAATAATAAAAATAATAATAATTATCTGCATTTGAGCCATCCCCGAGGAGCAAACTGGAGATCGGGGTATTGCCACAGCATGAAGACTGCAAGGGCTAGCATCAAACTGCCAATCTTCGTCTTTGAGGATGACTGCTCTACCTCCAGAGCTACATCTGCCCCCATATTATGAAATGAGTTGATTGATTTCTCACGGGAAAATAAAGGGGCCTCCTGCATTGACGATGGAATAGAATGGCTTTCAGCAGTTCACTAGCAACAGTGATACTGATTCACCAGCGCGGTCGGCTTCCATGCAGGAAACACAAGGTTGAGAAAAACCAGCGCACCTTCAATTGTCACTTTTCTGCACGTGTTAAATGATATTTATTATTTATTGTTATTATATCCCAGAAAATTAGGGGATGTTCTGGAACCGTCACGTTAAGCCGTTAACTCCAAAAAACTACCTCATGGATCATTTTCAAATTTTATTTGAAATGTATTTATTTGGGGAAAGGTCGGTTGCACATTTCCGACACTAGGGGGAGCCTTATCTCAAAAAGTTTTCTTGCTGTAATTTTTCAACGGTTGGTCCGATTTAGTCCAAATTTGGTGCATGTGAATTGACGAACGGGTTTGGGTTTGGTTCATTGTTCATTCTTCGAGCGGATCTCTCTTTCAACAATCATATTTGATTCTAATAGTTCATATTTTAAAGACACCTTTTTCAGTAATAACCTCCCAACCATTGGTCTGATTTGGTCAAGATTTGGTATTGTATTCATCATAATTTACTCACTAGGCTGAGCTTTGTTACGATAAAACATTGTTTTTTTGTTGTCCAACGCAGGAGATAAGGGGCTTTTCAGGTGAATACCTTTGCTGCTGTAGGTCGAATTTGTCCTTGAGGTTTTTATTAAAGTCTTAGAGGGGAAAAGCCAGTTTTGTGTGTTTTGATGATTGTATCTTCCTCAAAAATCTGGACTTTAATTTTCAGTTATAGAAAAATAAGTGCTAGTCCTAACATCTAACATACAATGATCTTGTCTTTCATTTGGCGACTACATACAAAGCAGCCTTCATCATGCGTTGTATCAGTGCATCTGATAGCCACTCAATTTGACATTCCTTATTTCATTTATAGGCCTGGTCTGGTTACATCAAGGATCTGCCAACTTGCTCATCCCCTCCCTCTACTATCTCTCCTCTTAAAGATTCAATGACTTAAAGCTATTTTCACCAAAGTACAGCATCAGCCTATCTTCTGAGAGCAGACCAGGCCTGAACCACTCATGCATACGCAATCGGCCTGGAAATGACTGTGTCAAAGTCTACGCTAAAGCCCATTTTAATTAATGTAGGTATGATGAGTGCTAAATTGCCACAATGGTGTATTTCAAAACCAATGACATTTACATTGCCTTTGTTTGGATCGCTACCAGAATTCAAGAACACCGAGTAATATGCTGGCACGGATTTAACACCGCCGTGATTTTCTGAGCAGAGTAAATAACACAATCTGCTATGAAATCTTAATTCACTGACAGTCCAAAAGGAAATTGATGCCACTTGTTACAAATATCCAGTACGTTTATTCTTTATCAGCATTTTCCATAACGCGATGGATTAATGTGCTTCAATTCAGAAGACGACCCGTGACATCATCATTAACACGCTCCATCTCCTGTATCCATCATTATTGTCAGAATTTTTAGGGACACATTTTCAGTCTCACCCAGGAGTGCCTCCATTTGAAAATCAGAGAAAACGTGAAAGCAGAGGGTTTATTTTCCTCTCCGTTTGAGGAGAAGGATAGCGTCTTCTGCAGAGATAAAGGCTGTACAGTCAGTCAGTCAGTCAGTCACGGACAACATTCTCACAGCAAAGGGAGATTATTAGAGAAGATAGATTATCACCTGAGTGAATCCTAGTATTACCCATGAATTGATACCAAAAAAAAAAAAAAAAAAACATTTTTGTATCAATTCAGTGGTGCAGAAAAACACCCGGCTGGACTGAAAGGCTTAAAGGAGATTTTCCCACATCTTCTTGTCAGCTCACTGAAACTAAAGACGCAAAATAAAATTGAATTTACCTGACTGAAACAATGTGTGTCGGAGGATTTATCAATGAAAGGAACTCTAAACAAACATCTGGAAATGTCCTTCTGCAGTGAGAGCTATAAGAGCATAATGTGCCGAATCTGCAACGGCCATGCCACAAATGGAGGGGTTCCTAAATCATGTGATTAAGGCGTGTGGCCTGGGAGCCCAGGTGTCGTGGATAATTCCGACTAAGGTAGCTATAGCCCTCACTATCTCACCCATTCTCTCTCTCCTAGCTTAACTTAAACTCTGTTACTCTCTCAAACAGGCAGGGTTCCATCCTATTGATCCCCCTCCAAACTCCAAACCTTAACCCCCCCTCCTCAGGCCCCGGCATGAGGGCAGTCACTAAACCTGTGGGCAAATGGACAGAAGACACTCCCCACTGAGTGCAATTGGGATTTGAGAAAGTTAAACACTTCTCAAGCAAAAAATTTCAGCCTGAGCAGCAGAGAGGGGATTCTGTCCTCAGGCCCCCTCACGCTCACCTGATCAGAAGGTCAGTCCCCTCACCATCATCCTTCTTGCCCACCTTGCACTCTCGCCGCCATTCAGTAGCTCTGGAGGGGCTCAGCTTTCTCATTAACTTCAAACACTGCTGTCAACAGTTTTCCCCGCCGTCCTTGACTCAAAAATGAAACTGGTTTCACATTTTTGAGAATAATACACCGCAGGGGTGAAGGGCAGACGCACAAGAGGGATGAAGGGTGATAGAAGGTGAGGTCTTGAACTTTGATGGACAGCACTTAACTATAAATACACAGAATCAGACAATTCAGGACCGTCACTCGTAGATGACAACCTATTTGAGAGAAAGCAAAGAACATATGCGTTTCTGCAGATCCTCGCAGAACTTTCTGTGGAATCTGCAAAGACGCTTCCAGGGTCGGTTAACCCAAACACAAAGTAACATACTCTTTCTTCATATCTTGAAAGAGGCTTGTGCGATGCTGATACACCAAGTGCAATATATTGTAACTAGACCTACGTCGTCGTCCTGGACACCAGGGTTATATCTCTCCGGGAAAATAAGCCCACCAGTCTCTTATATTATACAAGCAACCACTTCTCAAATTAAATTTGAAGTTCTGTCCGAAAAACATTGTTCTTCGTACAAAAATACAAAAAAAAAACACCTGGTGAGTAAAATATGATCTATTAGAGTAAAATATTGCATCATATTGCATCCATTCGAATCATATCCACCAAATTTGGTCTCAATTGGATTAACAGTTAGAAAGTTATGTCCAAAAAGCAGTTTTTTTGTAAAAAAAAAAAAAAAAAGAAGAAAAAAAAGAAAAGCTACACCCAGTGAGTAAAATATGAACAATTGTAGTAAAATATGTTATCTGGGGTAAAAGATATATCACCTCAGATGATTCATATGCACTAAATAAGTAAAATATGATTTATTAGAGTCAAACTTGATAGTTAACAAGAAAGATCTCCTTGAGTCTATTCATTTGTGGCGATGAGGATTCCGTAACATCCCCGACTTTTCGAGCATTTACATGTCAATTGATTAAAAAACGATGCCATGACAGCTTCTACTCCATCCTTCTGTTGGGTTTAGAGTCGTTGGCTCTAACTAGAAGACTGCAGGTGGTAGAGTTGAAGATGTTCAGATGTTCTTTGGAAGTGAGGAGGATGGACAGGATTAGAAACAAGCATGTCAGAGGGACTTCCCAGGTTACAGATCCTGAAGACAAAGTTAGCGAGGTCAGATTGAGATGTTTGGACACGTGAAGAGGATGGATGGTGGATCTATTGGTAGAAGGAAGCTGGATATCAAAAAGTCAGGCAAGAGAAAAAGGGAAATACCAAAGTGGGAGTTTCAGGATGGGGTGGGAGAGGACATGGAGTTGGTAGGCGTGAAAAAAGAAGATGAAGAGGACAGGGGAAGACGGAAACAGATGTTCTGCCGTGGCAACCCCTAAAGGGAACAGCCAAAAGAAGAAGAAGAAGAAGAAGAAGAAGAAGAAGAAGAAGAAGAAACAACACAGTCCATCGGCTGCTTCATGAGTAAAAACCCTCCATCAGGCAATGCAATGGAAAATAGTGGCTTCTGATATATGACGACACTGGGACCAAGGCACGTGACTTCATCTTTAGATATTTTTAAAGAGAAAGCAGTACTCAGTCTCACGCAGGACATTTTCCACAGACCAAAGGGTTTCATTAACTTGCAAAGCACGGGCATCGTGTCCTGAGGATTTAAAGCTGCCATCTAATCTTCTTCAAACCACATCCTCACCTTCATATTTTCCAGTTGCTGCAGGAGATAAACAAATTTTTTTGTTCACGATGAATAGCAAATGTGTGCCATTGTACAGAAGCACTCACATGTTTGAGTTAACTTTAGCTGAATATGAAATTAATACAAACCTTTCAGTTAGTCAGGTTCAGTTATATTTATGTCCTTACATGTTCTTCACCAAGACACCTAAATTCCTTTACTTGAGGCAGCAACTCACCCCCAGCCCCAATTGGACAGTCCGCCAGGTCCCGACACAGAACCACGGCCTAAGATGAAGGGTGAGCTGGAGAGTGCTGCCAGGGGTAGGAACATCTGGAAAGCCCTTCTTAACCAGCTGCCACTGTGAAGAAAATGGATGGATTGATGTTTTTTTACAACGTGTCCTGCAAAAACACAATTTTATCTTTTCATGGGGGCCAAGATGATATGACAGGAGAGAACACAGTAGCCATGTAATATAACCAGACCTCCAATATACAGGATAAGGCCCATAAGTCCTCAGGACAAAGTACAGAACGGGCCACACATGGGTATCTACTGGGTAAACCAGTGAAGATGTCCAAAATGTGTCATAGAACACCTCTGGTGTTATTTCAGCACCCCTGTTGAATATTTTGAACCAGTCGGGACATTAACAGGCTCCATGTGCATCTACGCTGACTGATAATAAGTATATGTACATCCTTGACACCTGCAGCTGATCATCTCATCTCTCGGTGTCTCTTCACTCCAGCGTTCTCCCAGCGTCATACAACATTTCCACCAACACCAAGTATTTCTGAATTAGCTACCTTGTATGGGGATTTTGTTTCTCTTCGTCTCAGCTTCATTCCTGCCCGCCAACGTGGTCTCCTGCCTCAACTAAACTCACCGTCATGTCCACAATCTCCTGCTCTGAGGTCAGCGCTGCTGCCATCTTACTCTGCAGCCGCTCCGACCCATTCCCCAACACATCTTCACAAAGGTTCACCAGACAACCTCTTTGAGCCGTGTTGAACTGCTTTTGGGTATGCGCTCTAACTGATTTGCTACAATTTTACAGCAGTGGCCTTTATCTGTTCAGACCTTTGGGTCTCCTGTAACACAGCCCGCCAGAGTGAGGGGGGAGTATTTAAGGCCGTATCACCTCCACCAAAAAGAGCCACATGTTAACAAGAACGAGACAAGCACGTTACGTTCAAACAATGCTGAGAATCCTCCAATCCGGTGCTCTCCTTCACTCACTACGCCCTACCAACCCCAGGGTTAGCAGACCTTCCTTCGTGTGCAAGGATCATCTGTTAATCCAAACGTTCCAGGAGCATGAGATGGGAAGGGAAGGGGCCAATACTCAGGGGGAGGGTGGGATGCATGGCTTTATTTGTTTATTGGCTTTCATATTAATCCATTGGAACACAGTGCATTTCCTCCACTTTTCTGGGCATGTGTGAATGTTTTAAAGTCATTAAATGGAAGATGGAATTTTCAATGGATAGCATGTAAAAGTATTAATTGTAAAGACCATTATTTGGTATCCATGAGGCTGAATCAGCTTAGCCACTCCATTCCCCCATTTGCATACAAAATGCTTTATTTTGGCAATCAATGAAAGTGCTCCACTGTACGTGTGGCTTATCACATGCTTGCAGGAAATGGATTCCTTAGCCATCTCGTTAAATTCTGTTGATGCAGAACAATTTGAAACATGGCACAGGCAGCAATGACATTTAAAGATGCCTCGGCTTAATTATATTTTGCAAACATTTGGGCTGTTTGTCCTCTGGGATAAAGTGCCTCTACTACAAAGTTAACTTGGTAATAATTCGAAATGAATCTCTCTCATTGTTGAGCCCCAATCATTATCTTCTATTAGTGCTGGTTAGGGGCATTCAAGGTGCCGCCAACACACAGGGGAGACATGAAGCTTTTTAGGACTAAAAATGGGGCATACATGCAACGCAATGGACTTTGAGCAGAAATATACAAACATTGCAAGTTATTGAAAGTATTAAAGAGCAAAGAGTTTCTAAAATGCATAAAAAAACATGTAAAATTCCTGCATACCTGCAGAGTTTCTGAAATTTAAGTGCAAATGTCTGAGGCGTGTATTGTATGACCAAGTAATTGTAAATGTTCTAAAGGGCTTGAGTCAAAGGTGAGGAAGGAGAGTGAGATGTGATAAACTGTTGAAATGGAGATAACGATGCACACTTGAGGACAGTCGCTGCTTGATAACCTTCTATTAAATATAGAGAGAGCTGAACAACCAGTCATTAAATTGGTCTCTTGACTATAGAGCCCAGGAGGGGACAGGGACTCTGGTGCATATCATTTTCATATGCACCAAATTAAGAATAACTGGGACTAACAATTGGATGCTCAGTCAGGAAAACAGTGTTTTTGGTATGAAAGTTCCCCCTGGTGGGTAAAATGTGAAATATTTGAGTAGAATATTACATATGCGAGATAAATCTCCTCAAGTTCATTCATATGCACCAAATTGGGTCTAAGACGGACCAACAGTTGAATAATTATGGCCCGGTAACCTTTGGAAATATACAAACAAGTTTTCCCAAAACGAGTCCAGTTCTTCCTTGCACTAAGCTCTGCGTGAGTATAAAATTTGAAAATCATCCATAAATAGTTTTTGAGTTATTGTGTTAACATGAAGAGTATTGAAGTAAACATGTTTCTACACAGGGTTAGGGTTAGGGTTAGACATTGGCAGATCGCAGGTTGGACTTTTTCACTATTTTTTGCCCCGTCAATCAGGGAAGACAGAGGATGAAGAAATGATTAATGATTTATTACAACAGATGATGTGTGATAATGAGTCCATTAGAAAGTATTTTGCGCTCAGACTCTTCGAGTTGACCTGTGCAGCAACATGGAATATCCCCCCTTTGGAGTCTGGATACTGGTGGTGGTGGCTGATGACTCCACTGAGGCTGATGAATGATGAGTTTGATTGATGTGGGAGGACTAGGTGGAGATGGGGGAGGTGGAGAGATATATAAGACAGCAGCTGATGGTGAGGGCCATAACATGCAGGTGTGACCCACTGATTGGACGGATGAGGCCACCTGAAAGATGAGTGCAACTGATATCAATTGATGTCCGAGACCATGAAGCAGGTGACAGAGACTGAGCATGTGTGAAAGGTGAGGACGACAGAATGGTACGAGTAGAAACTGTGGCCTCCAGTGTGCAAGAGGATAGTCTTTCTGATTGAACTCCCCATCAATCTCCATTTGATTGATAGACCAGAGAATTCCTCTTGATTGTGAATGAAATGATGATGATGATGGCGGTGAGCGGCTCAGAGCTCCCTAAATCCTCACCGTGATTGGTTGTCATTTTGTTTTTATGTATTGATCCTTCATTTTTAAGAATAACAGTGAATCTGAAAAAAAAAAGTTAATGTCATTTTCAAAATGACACTGACATAGATTATTTAAAAACAAACAAAATAATGTAACATTATCTACTTTGCCGTAGTTTCTCACAAATCCATTGCGTATACTTTCTGTGTTCCGACAATAACACCTGTAAGATGAGATAAGAGAGACGTATTAGAGGGAATCATTTGTTGTTGGTGCAGTAAGGTACTCTAACACCCAATAACGTCTGACGGTACAAATAATGAAAGACGTATTTTGTACGTATCGAACATCCAAGCTCTCCACGGTCTTTGCATGTTTTTCTTTTTCTTTTCTTTTTTTTTTTTATCACAGTCTAGGGCAGAAAATCTAAATTGCCTCTTTTGTAGATAGTGTCTGTCCTTCTGATCCTAATAAATTTAAGAGTGCAGGCTGGCAGCCATACCACTAAAAGACATTCAAGGTCTGGCCTATATTGTAAAGTGCGTTTCAACTCCATTAATCCAAGCTCATTCCCTTTTCTTTTTTTTTCTTTTTTCACAACTGTCTTTCTTCTATGAATATACGGGGATTCAAATTTGTGACAGCGTGTCCTTCATGACACTCAAAGCCAGGTGCATCCCCATCAATATCACAAGAAAGAGGGGGAAAAAAAAAAAAGAAAGCTTCTCAACATACACACTGTAGGAGTGAATTGATTTAATATACAGCCATAAGCCCTCGCTCCTACACTCGACATGCAATTTGGAAATAAATTGACTGATTTAGATAGAAGCACGGGAGGAGGAAAAACCTGAGGTAAACCCCGTCGGCCTACTGTTCAGTAATTTGACATTGCGCAACAAATCACTTGCCTCAATAGAGAGAAGAAAAAAACAAGATTTCTATTTCTAAAAAGTAATTTTGTTTGGGAAAGGTGTGTCAATTGCCATGTATGTGAATCTATTTCTCTCTCGACTCCAGGAGCACGAACATTTTTATAAAAGTCAATTTGATATTTTGCTGTTAGCATAATAATCAGAAAGGCCTGACTTTCATCCAAAGAATAACAGAATCTCATTTATTCCAAGTACACAATAGAAGGCCAGCTGCAACAGCCTAATTCTCCCTGGCTTTGTGTGCTGCTGTGCGGGAGCAGGAGTGGTTGACTTTTGCAGCAGCGGCGTCCATTGTGTTTTAATTGAGTCCGATGAAGAATAATTAAGTAATTAAAGGATTGATAAGAGAGAGGCACAGTAAACAGAGAAGCACGGGTATTAAAAATATGATAAACTGCAGAGTGAAGCGGACAAACCTCCTCTATCGAGTCACCGAAAGACAAAGGCTTCACTCTAAAGTCTGTAGGTCAGTTTTTAAAGGAGTTTCGGGCTCTGAATAGGAACGTGTGATACTTCCCAGTTGGATTTTTGGAACGGGGAGTGATCGTTTCCCCATTCTGATGGTTTCATTTTCTGAGTAATTGGACAGTTTATGTGAAGTTATGTCTGAAAAAAACAGTGCTTTTCTTAAAATGAAAAAAAAGGCTTACCCTAGTAAGAACAATATGATATATATTAAAGTAAAATACGATATATACCAGATAAGTCTCCTCGAGTCCATTTTTGTTCACCAAAATCAGACCAACGGTTTGGAAATGATGTCCGGATAACAGTTAATCACAAAAAAGCGCTCACCCTAGTCAGTAAAATATGATATTTATAAGATAGATGTCCTCAAGTCCATTCATATGCATCAATTTTGGGCTAAATCGGACACAGCAATCAAGTTACGTAAAAAAAAAAAAAGTGTTTTTCCTAAAAAAACATTTTTTAAAAGCTCCCCCTAGTGAGTAAAATATGAACTCCAAGAATAAAATATTATATTAACAAGCTAGATCTCCCTGAGTCCACTACCCTTCGGGTCAGAATATACAATTGAGCTTTCATTAAAATCACTCCAGTTCTTCCTCACATTAAGGTCTATGGAAATCAAATTTTAAAAATGAACAATGAAGTAGTTTTTGAGTTATCGGCTTAACAAGAAGGGTCTGCGGACGCAGAGACGGCAATTCCATTATATCTCCGACTTTTCGGGACATGTGGAAATATGGGAATGCGTTTTGAGCCAACTCACCATAAGGATAGTAAGAATATAAAAAGGAACAGGGAACAGCGGAATAGTCAACTGTCTTTAATAAAGATGAATCCTAAAATGTCCAACATCATATATGAGTCAAATATTGCAAAACAAACGTTTTACTTTGAAGTGGTTCCCGGTACCACAATTCATCCGACAGCGGTATCTTCTTTATTCAACATACAGCAGCCATAATCTCTGTTGGCATCATACGCTGGTTGGCAGCGATAATCTATAATCCATTCATTCAGAGAGAGTACACAACTGCATATTTGTTTCCTAGGATTAAAAGCTTATAGAGGGTGTATGGCATGGCCAATAATATTCACCCATGCCAAATATGATAGGAAAATTTTCTCTCTCACAAATCACATGGCAGTGTCCCAAGGGTTTCAACACGAAATACAGACAATATTTTTAGAATAGGAAAATGATCTTTAAATGTTCTGCCCCGAAAACCTTTACAACGATGGGAAGAATTTTGATGCACGGCCCGCCAGCCTGTCGTGTGGTCAGTAAACAAATCTGTCACATGAAGGTTATCACTTCATACAGCAAGATTGAAAAGGTCTAGGACAATTGTTTGACAGAAATGATACCTTGCGTTGCTGCGGAAATGGGATGCCAGTCAGAACACCGAATTAAGTCCTTCTTAGCTGAAACCCAACATCAAAAATAAATTCAAATAAAGTAGGCCTACACTATCGTACGCAATCGCTGGGGTAAATCCACGAAAGTCCCTAATTCAGACTTTCAGGGGATATAATGAGCATTGCTTTTTTTTAATATAACATTATCTCAAGATGTCCGAAAAGCATAGCAAGACATGAGCAGTGATATATGAGCATATTTTGGCTTCTTGTCGAGATGTAGGGGGAAAGTGGAGTGTGGGGTGGACAGGGGGTTCGGCGTGGCATCATCAGAAATGTGGGTCTTTTATCGAATCGAAGTGATGGAGACAGAGCTGAGCCAGAAGGCAAAGCTTTCGATTTACCATCCTATGGTCAACGCCTCATTTGTCTCATCTGGTCCTAAGTACTAGATAGTGACCAAAAAATAATAATATAAACTTCTCATGACGGAACTACAAATTGCATCCAAATATACTTCTGTCCATCCATCCATCCATGTTCTTCCACTTATCCAGGGTCGGGTGGTGGTGGTAGCATGCTAAAAAGGGCATTCCTTCCCTCTCCCCACCAACACTCTCCAGCTCATCCCAGAGGACCCTGAGGCGTTTCAAGGCCTGTTGGGATATACGGTCTATCTAGCGAGTTCTGGGTCTACACCCAGGTCTCCTCCCAGTTGGATGTGCCTGAAAATCCTCCACGCGGGGGCTTCCTTGACGCAGCCTGGTCAGATGCCCGGACCACTTCAGCCGACTCCTTTAAGGTGAAGGAGCATAAGCTCTACTCTGAAAAGTCCGAGTTCTCACCTTAACTCTAATTTGAGCCCATCCACCCTTCAAAGGAAGCTCATTTCATCCACTCCTCTCCTTGACCTCATTCTTTCAAACTCTTGACTATAGGTGAGGGTTGGAACGTTGATGGTCCGGTAAATTGAGAGCTTTGGCTTACGACTCAGCTCTTTCTTCACACTAACGGACCAATACACTGAACCACCTGTCAATCTCACGGTCCATTATCCCATCACTCGAGAACAAGAACCTAGATACCTCCGTAGCTTGATGCAGCAATTCAAGAAGTTGTAACACCTCGCCCGAACTTCCTATGAAGTCAAAATGGTGTTTAATGTGCTAGAAGATCAACCCACAGGGAAATCTGACGAAATTGTGGTTGAAAGACAACCACAGAGGTGTTTCAGGTAAGCTCCCCTCACCTCATGTACATACCTTCTACAGGCAGACAGCACAAATCTCTCTAGAGCAGGAATCACAGGAAAAACTACATCTACAGGTCAAAGGAGCTAAGTAGGACTGCAGAAAATAGGAGTCATATTCAGATGATAGGGTGTTAAGAAAAGTTTAATTGAGAGGTTTACAGGCACATAGACTGCCGACAGTTTCCACAACACCTTCTAAATAACAGCTTAATTAGCAGATGACAAAGGATTCCAAACCATCATGGCTGGCTGATGTGTGTTTTACATGGGAAAACATCATCTTTCTGAAGTACTCTTTCTAAAGTACTGCCTATATGGTCTCTATAATGTGCAAAAAGCTTTACATCCACTCTAAAGGTAGTAATCAGAAATGATGGGAGGCGAGAAATTGTTCGTTTACCTTGTGCAAGAATTTTAAAGGCTACATCTTGACAAGCTGGAGCAATGGGTTTTTTTTCTTCTTTTTGCCGGAATACAGAACGTTGTAGTTTACTGGAGGGAAATGAGAAATGCACTGATGAAAGGATCTGAATCTTAATCTTCTGCCTTGCATAACCGTGTGTCATGTTTTTAACGTGCTCATCTAAGCGGGGCATCTATGCGTCCAGCATAGAGGAAGTATTGAGTCATCCACTTATGGATGTTGTGGAGAAGGCTGATGGCGGTAAAAATCCCTGTGGGTGCTGATTATTGCATAATAGGAGGGGTTGCATATCATCTGCATAATAAAGAACACTAATGATATGCCTGTGGCAGTGTTTGTCCAATGAGGGTAGCCCAGGGGTATCTTGGGGTACTGCAGGGGAACATATACATACAAACACGTACAATATTATTTTTGAAAAATCTCAATCATGAATGAGCCTTTAAATAATTTTGCTATAATACATTTGATTAGAAAAGGAAACTGTGAGTGAAATAAACCATATTTTTATATTGTATTTATTCCCACCTCAAACACATAGAAGATATATATATATATATGATATTGTATATATATATTATAGATTATATATTTATTTATTTGTTAATGCAGAATTCTTGGACTAAAATTCAGTCCAAATTAATTTAAATTCTCAGAAAAAGATCTAAACATCCTCACTTTTTAAATTCATTGTACGAAGGAGAATTTCTCTTTTTTTTGGGTTTTTTTTGTGTTCTTAATTCAGAGTTAGAATCTTTTCTAACTCTGAATCTGGATCTCTTGGATCTGCTTAGGGAGGAGGAACACGGACTTAAAGATTTCAAATGTATTTTTATGCATTTTCTTTTAGAATAGTTTGTTGTGTAATTATACTATAACATTTAAAATGAAATATTCAGTCTATGATCCAGAGATGTCTAACCAAGGTTGTTGTTTTTTTTGACTGAGATACCTTCTGAAGTCACCGAAAGAGTCCGAAGTGACTGAGAGGTCCCCGTGAATCGATTTAAAGATGAAGATGATGAAAAACACATCTAAAGAAAGGTTGTTGATCAATTAAAATTTTCATTCTCAGCTTGTCAAATGCCCGTGCTTCATGTTATTGGCCCAGTGCACGAATGATCATGTGGAGAACTCAGATGAATGTGTAAGGGGAATTATATTCCTCAATCAAAGCATAAGCATCAATCCTACTGTTTGATCACGTCCTATCAATTACGTATTTCACCACTGCTGAACCGGATACATGATTATGGAGAATGAATGGATGAATAAATCGACTATGTAATGGCTTCAGCACAGGATCCCTGCTGTTAAGCAAATCTGGCTAATATTTGAAAACAATCAGCGAATCGCCCTTTTAGACTAGTGTGTAAGACTTTTACATGTAATTAGAAGAATGAACTTACTACTCATGTATTACTAACTGACTAACTGTTCTCTCCCCATTTTCAATTACAGCTATCTCTATATGCTCAACCCAATTTCTATGTCTATGTTTTAATTAATTGTATTAAATGTGTATTAGAATACTATTACAATGTAGTAACACAGGAAGTCTTTTTTTTACATATCGATCATTTAAATACCCTAGAGTTTACATCTGACTGTTAGGACTCTGTTGTGCTCCTGATCTGCAGAGACTCTTTATCTGATCTGTTACTGCCATCTACTGCTCCGTGGTGGGAACAGCAGGGTCCGCAGAGTGGGTGGGTTGACAGGTAATGTGTTGCATTCAAGTGCATGTCGTAAATAATAGCTCTCAATGCAAAATGTGTAGTTAAAATATAAGCCTACTTAATAATTCATAAATCCAATCAATTGAATGTTTACCATTGTCTAAACTGTTAAACTGCTACATTCTGCAGATCTTGCACTTTCCATGGAAATCCATCACTTTTATCAAAAAACCTGGATTACAACTACTTTACTCAACAGTCACTGGGCAAATCCAATTTACCAGTCAGATATTTTAGTCTAATATTTCATATTTTACTCACTAGGGGGAGATATTTTTCATTTGGATATAACCTCACATTTGATTTGAGGATTTCTAAAAGAGGGATGGCTTGTACAAAGCAGGGGATTGGGGGGCTTTTCAGGGATACACCCTTGTCGTTGAGTAAGAAATGAAAGAACTAGCTGTATTGAAGCAGCGAACGTCTATTAGCTTCATTTGCTTCACGTTGGGTCTGTGAGTAAGACGAGAACACCCATAGGTGCATTTCTTCATTCACAAATATGATAATAAAATCTCTCCATTAGAACAGAGTTTTCTCCATGGACAGTTACAGGGTGGAGGGTCCACCGCGGCAACTGGGTCAACTAATGCAACACTAATAACAAATACAGCGCTATGAGTGAGTCATCGATAACTGTTTGAGAGAAGACAAAAGGTCATTTCTGTTATGAGGTGTTTTTAGCTGCTATTCAACAATAAAGAATTAATGTTTTGGTCATTTTACACAACTATAGAGCTGCCATGGCCTCAGTCCTCACTTCTAACTGTGTGATGATATAAGGAATCACCCTAACACCCTCATATATTCACAACCACTCTGCTATTCACAACTAAAGCATTCCGTCACTTAATTTCCTGCTTTTCTTCGTCTTGGCTTTTCGATTCTGTGAAATGCTGTGCTGACTATCTTCTTGCTGCTGTTTTTTTTAAATATGATTCTCTCCGTTCATCTGGTTCATTAATGTTGTTTTAATCTGCAACCCTCCATCTTCACTTCACCGACTTCACGACAAACGAATGACCTCATATCATCTGTACTTCATTTACTAAATGTGAGCAAGACCACATAACATCACTATTTTACACCGATCCCCTGCTGTGGTTAATAACATAATTCAAGACGTTCTCAAATCGCACAGGCATTCTCACCGCACACGGCTGAAGATAATTATGAGTCCACCTTATTTCCCTGGAATCTCTCACGAACTCACGAAGCAGTTTTCTTCTGATTAATAATCAAATTTTCTTGAGAAAATGTGTTTTGCTATCTAAAGATAGAGCATTAATTAACTCCTGTACTGGAGATAACGCCATCAATAAATTAATTGCACCCACGGCCATTCTCAGCTTCTCTAAGGAAGCCTAACAGCAACAATAACAACAACAAAAACAACAATAGGAAGAAGAAGAAGACTCTTCTTCTATCAACTGTTCCCTTTCAGGTCAGCACAGCCGATCGTTTGTTCCCATCTTACCCTGTCCGCCGCATCTTCCTCTCTCACACCGACCAACTGCATGTCCTCTCTCACCACAACCAGAGATCACCTCTTTGGTCTTCCCCTTTTTCTCCTTTCCGGCAGCTCCTTCTCCAGCATCCGTTTACCAATAAAACCACCATCCCTCCTTTTCTCATGTCCAGTCTGACCTCTCTGAGAGGCCGTCCCTCTGATCTGCTCGCTTCTAATCTTGTCCATCTTCGTCACTCATTAAAGGGAATCTTAACATCTTCAGCTCTGCCACCTCCATACAGAAGGGCTGGTCTCACGACTACTGTCACTCACTCACTCCTGTCACAGATAACTCCCGACACTCTTCTCCACCGACTCGACTCCACTCCTGCACTTCCATGACCCGAGTACTTAAACTCCTGCAACTTTTTTAACTCAACACCTTGCATCCTCACTGTTACACCTGCCTCCCTTTCATTCACACACATAAATTCTTTCTCGCGGCCCTTATCACATTTGCGGTGGTTCCCCGGTCAACCAGCAGTTCTTCACTGCCACCCAGAGCCTGTCTCAACCCCTACTGGAAGTTACTACAGCAGCCTTCTTACCTTAACTTCTACCGTTTGATCTTCTCCTCTTTTGTACCACCAGAGTCATCCCACATACTACCCTTCTATGTTGTCTGTCTACGTTCTCCACTGTCTACGTCTCCAATCTCTTCCAGGTCGCTTCTTCTGTAAAGGGATGTAGTAAACAGTTACGCCGGGCCCCGACCCATTGGGTTTGGAAATCAGTTACGTGTTCCGCATGTTGATCTGGCACAGGTTTTACGTGGGAAGCCCCTCCTGGCACAACCCTCCCCATTCATCCGGGCTTGGGACCACCACCAAAAGTACACTGACTTGTGACCCCTTAGTGTCTGGGTTAATAATAACAATAATAACAATAATAACAATAATAACAATAATAATAACAATGCGTTATGGAGAAGTTGAGTGGTTCTTTGGACTTGATCATTCTCACAGCCCTTGAATGCAGCTGCTGTAATCCGGTCTAATCCCGGCACAAACGTCACCAGACGAGGGATTACATCTGCGGGGACTAGCTTTACTGTTGGGGTGAAATAAACACACGGCGGTCGGTTTCTCAGACAAAATGGCTATAACAACTTGCCAGAAGGTTACTCTGATATCCTGCTCCGTTCTCTGTGTTTCTCTCTTCCTGCCCAGAATGTTCTTACCCAGAAGGAAAAAGGAGACGGGGCCGCCCGAGGGTAAGACAGCTTATCAGAATATCATCCATCCATCTCCATCCTGCTCCGTATCCACTGGCCTTTTTTTTTGTTGTTGTTGTTGCTGCTGTTGATCCTAGCAGATGTTCGTCTGACTTTTAAGACCGCGTCAGGCCTCAGGCCCCATCATGCACACATGTTCCTCATAACGTGACCATTAGAAATAGTAAATCAAGCATTTCACCCTCCTCAAGTAATGCGTGGCATAATGTTCTAGAGTTTAAGTGCTGTATTTTTATACATGAACACATGTTCAAATACAAAATCAAACACAAATCGCTACACTTCTCCGCCGAATGATTCCGCTGTTCCTATTTTAAAACGTCTACGCCACATGTCCATCATGGCAGCTGCTGCAGAAATCTATGTGGTTATTCTTTCTATTCTTCCTCGACATGGGATTCACAAACGTTTTAAACGTTTGATTCTTAGCTCGGAGGACATTTTGGCATTAAACCTATCTCCAAACGTAAGCCTTCGTAAACCACCTTAAATAATCATTTGAATATTTCAAAAGAGAGAAACGGTTTGTCAGACAGACTAATGCAGGATTTTATCACCAGCAGGATTTACTTCTGTAACGCTCTCCCCTCAGGTCCTCCAAAGAGCAAAATAAATCAGCAACAATTAATCCAACATTCTGCAGCAGGACTGATGACGAGGACCAGAAGAGTAGAACACATTACACCTGTTTTGAAGTCATGACACCACTCCCTCTTATTTTACCCACTGATTACTTTCACCAAGGAGGACATGTTTTCAATCCTGTTTGTTTAGATTACGTAAAAACTACCCAGATTTAGGTTTAGGCATATCCTACAGCTGATTAAATTATGGTGAAGTTGTCACAGCATTTAGAATAAAATAAAATAAATGAAAATAATAAGCCGTTTTGATCAATGTTTGTGTTGTTGCCTGTTCTTCCTCGTTTTTATGAATTGTTTCATAATTCTATTTATAGTATTCATTATATTTAGAAACATATACTTGATTTTATTGTGTTATTTTGATCCTGATTTTATCATTTGTAATTTATTATCGTTTGATTTTATTTAATTTTATTGTTTACTTATTTTACTTTTTATTCGTTTTACCCTATTAGCATATTACCATCTATTAATAAGTACTTAATTTTTGTGTAGTTTGTGCTTTTAATGCTATTTATTAGTAGTCGTAATAGTATTACTATGATTATTCTCATTATTCTCATTATTATTATTATTATTATTATTATTATTATTATTATTATTATTATTATTACTTTTAGTTTTATTATTATTATTACTATTATATTTACTTCACATTTTATTTGAATTACTCCACAAACATTTATCTGACTGCAATAGTCACAAACTCATCTTAGTATTTCTGCTTTAATGGAATTTCAACTTTTTCCTCTCCTCTCTTGGTCAATCAGCTGTAAAACACATTGAATTATATTTACTTTGTGGAGTATTGTGCTTCATAAGTTTGATTGACTTGCGTGGACATCACCTGTTAAATTCTGTAATTATGAGAGACTATTTGAGGTTTTCAAACTTATAAAAAAGCGACTTATTTACCTTATTTAGGACCAGGGAGGCATTCATGAACCTCTGGTATCACTGCAGCGCCTTTACAGAGTCAACACCTGCCTCTAGAACCCATGACAGCTGTAACGAGGTGGTGAGGGAGAAAAAGAAACAGTTTTATGTTTGGGATGATGCAGTGTTAAAAAGCGGGAAACCCTGATCCGATGAAGAGTTGACAACAACTTAAAACACAGAATCCCTCTCCAGACATATACTGATAAAAAAAAAGGACATTTTTCTAAACAAATATTAAAGAAAATGTTTACTTTCAGCTGAAAGTACACACCGAAAACATAGTTAGGCATATTTTCGTCCATTTATCTCACAGAGTTACCCCTAAATACCCCCTATATGTACACACTGTACCTTTAAATACAAGTATTAATTCTACAGACAATGAATATTCCCATAGGTATGAAATAAGTTTCATATGAGTAGCTGATGAATGTCTTTCAGGTCCATAGGTGCACTGAGAGGTTCAAATGATGGATCAGTGATGATAAGTCATGGAGATCCTGCCACTGGTAGGAACCAGACGGATCTGCTGTGGAGATTAGGATATGAACATTTTGGGTACTGCAAATACATTGAGCAACACTCAGAGATAATATTACCGCCATGATTAATGTCAGAAAGCGCGCACGAGTGAATGTGAGCGCTGGTTGCTGTTTTTCTTAGCCCCGTGATAAACTGGCGACTCATCCAGGTTGTACCTTGCCCAATGTCAGCTGGGTCAGGGTCAGGCCCCCGTGACCCTGACTGGAATAAGCACTTAGAGACAATGAGTGAAAGAACATCAAAAGTCAAAGTGTTGTCAGATATGTCCAGTAAATGCATGCGTGGTTTTTAAATGACTTATTTCCGGGCCCTACAGTTGGACCGGGCTTCTACCCTCCCAGGATGCATCAGGTGTCTCTACATGGGAACAAAGAGCAGTGGATGCTGGACGGCCCCTACTCAAAGACGCAAGGCGCTGAGGTCACGGTCAAAGTCAAGGGCATTGGCGGCGGCAAAAAATACAACCTAATGGCTCAAGTCATCCCCATATATGGCTTTGGGATTTTCCTTTACATCTTCTATATAATATATAAGGTAACTTCTGCACAGGGTCCCTAGAACTGCGTTTACACTCTACTATAGTGGACTGCACTGTTCTCTATGCCATGAAAATACAGCACAAGCAGGAAAATGGTGATATGGATACAAACAATGACTTTACTGGCTGTAATTTTACGCCCACTAGATTTCAGGATTAAATGGTGATCATGTTGTTTACACAGCTGACCTGTAAGGGGAAGGCCGCTCCAGCAGGAAACTCCAGCACCGCAGCCAAGGATCACACGGAGAGTAAGATCAGTGAGTACCTTCAACGTTTGATTCAGCAACCAATCGATCAATCAAACTTTATTTATACAGCGCTTTACATGCATAAGAAAGTAACACAAATTGTTTTACATGATAACAAATATTTGACCTTCAGCCCCCTGCTGCCCCCTTATCGACCTTCACACAGCGGACAAACGAGAAATGGAGCAAAGCAAGAACTAGAAAAACTGGATACACGATTGAACAATTTAAGATCAAAATCAAAATCAATCAACTCAAAAATAAATACAAATATTTATTTAAAAGCCGGAGTAAAAAGTAAAAAGTTAGGTGGTGAGCTTACGTTTAAAAATATCAACCCTCTTATTTCACCTGTGTGTGTGTGTGTGTGTGTGTGTGAGCGTTTCACGTGTGTGTATGTGTGAGCTTTTCACCTGTGTGAGTGTGTGTGTGTGTCTGTGAGCGTTTCACGTGTGTGTATGTGTGAGCATTTCACCTGTGTGTGTGTGTGTGTGTGCGTGTGTGTGTGTGTGTGAGCGTTTCACATGTGTGTGTGAGAGCATTTCACGTGTTTGTGCGTGTGATTTTGTGTGTGTGTGTGCATTTTACATGTGTGTGTGAGAATCTCACACGTGTGTGTTTGTGTGTATGTTTGAGCATTTGACATGTGTGTGTGTGAGATCATTTCAAATGTTTGTGTGTGAGCATTTCACATTTGTATGTGTGTTTGAGAGCATTTCACATTAGAGTGTGCTTGAGAGCATTTCACATGTGTATGGGTGTGTGTGTGAGAGAGCATTTCATAAGTGTGTGTGAGAGGAAACTCTGAATAATGACCCTAACAGCCCTCATACTTACTACCGGCCTGAGAAAGTTCCACAGACGTTGACCAGAGTAGGAAAAAGAAGTTACCATTTGGGTTTTTGTTCTGACTTTAGGATTAATGAATTCAAAGGCCACTAGGAGAAGTCCTGATGGCTCCAGAGGTTTCATGGGATAAAAAACAATCTGATAAATAGGAAGGTCCAAAACCGATCAGAGTCTTATAAACCATAAAAAAAAATCAACACTGAATCACACAAGTTTTCAGGGCAGGGACTTTAAATGCTTTTTCTAGCTGGTATTATTCAGCCAGCGTGCAGCTAAATCTGTAAGAGTTGGGTTTGACCGGTATTCCTCTCAGGACGACCAGGAAGAAGAGCATCACAGTAGTCGATCCGTCAGGTCATAAAACACGCAGTAATGGCTACGTTGCCTTGAGGGAATGATAGTCGCGCTCTGGCAACGTTCTTCAGATGATGTAATGCGTTCTTAGTTCTGTATCCAATATGAGGCTCAAAACAAACAAGATCAGAGTCAAAGATGACTCCGTGGTTTTTGACCTGTTGACGGGGATATAGCCGCGTTCCATCAGTTTCATGTTTGAGTTTCTCTCTCTGACTTTGGGTTTGTTCTGATGGTGTTGGCAGAAAATGTTCTGCCAACCACAGTTTTATATCTAAGAGGGAATTTACGAAAATACAAACGGCGATGTAAAGCTGTGTGTCATCTGCATAGCTGTGAATATTGATGCTATGCCCCCTGATGGCGTTGACAGGTAAAAACGTAAAAACGTCAAAATTGAGCCATACTTCATCTTATGGTTTTTTGATCAACATCCATCCATGCTAACTATAAGTAAAAAAAAAATTATTTTAACTCAATGTTGTAGTTTCCAAAAACGTTTTCTTTCCATTGAACAGCCTATAGGGTTCATAATATAAAAATAAATTCCAAATACAAAGAGATAGACGTTTTTTCAAATTTTTAATATCTAATTTCTGATCATTTTTGTTACTATATTAAAGATTATTTGATGTGTAAAAAACACATTTTCCTACAGTTTCTAGCAGTGTTTATTTTAATGTTGACAACTGCCCATCATTTACATAGACTATTTACATAGTTCTATTTTACTATTAAAATATGTCCTCTTTCAAATCTTGGTGCCCCGGATTATGAGCTTGCCACGCTTCAGGAGAAACTGCTGCACACGGAAAGGATGATGGAGAGGATTGCCTCTGGAAAGAGTCAATGTTCTGGGAGGTAAGTCATACTTTCTTTGAGGTTGTACTTTCCACTGCTCGCAGCAAGGAACCGCAAAAATGACTTCAAACTGGGATAAATGGGCTACGAATGGAAATGAAAGGCTTAAAATGAAAAGGGAAAACGATTAAGGTAACTGCTGCCAATGCGGTCATATAATATCAGTTCAATCAGGAGGGAGAACAGAGTAAAGATAAAGTTATAATTAGTCCGTCAGAAAGCCTTTCGCGCTCAGACTCTTCAAGGAGAATGCGATAGAAGCTGTTCTGCCCCGCGCAGAAACAAGATATTTCCCTGGATACTGGTAGTGGTGGCTGATGGCTCTGCTGACGCTGATGAATGATGAAGCTGATTGGTGTGGGAGGACTAGGCAGAGATGGGGAGGGGGCACGAACAAGCAGCAACGCAATAACTCAAAATTAATTTCATGGATCATTCTCAATTTTATACCCAGTTAAATCTTAGTGCGAGGAAGAACTGGATTGATTTTGGGAAAAGTGGGTTGTATATTTCCGACACTAGGGGGAGCTTTACCTCCAAAGGCTTTCGGGCCATAGTTCCTCTGATGGTCCTGTTCGTCCACATTTGGTGGATAGTAATTGATTTGAGAAGATCTGTCTGAAGTATATTGGACTTTAGTCTAATAGTTAATATCTTACTCACTATGGGGATATTTTTTTACAAAAAAAACACTGATTTCTCTTTGCCTTTAAGCAACCGAGAAAAATCAGAAAATCACATACTGTGATATTGCAATATTTCCCCATTCTGCATCAATATATTATGTTGCTCCATCTAGTGGCAGACGGAGGAAGAATAAATCTTCAATATCAAAGAAGGAGGAGAAGTTGCTCAAGCAACTTAGACAGATTACACTGCTGATGCAAGATGGCCGACTGGAGGGAGCATCCCCAGAGATGGAGGCTGAGCAGGTCCCTTATGGTGCAGACTGGGAGGGTGAGCCTAAATCTGAATATTCAAGCTCTAAAGAAAGATTCTGTCACTCGATCAGTGAAATACATTTTGATCATAAGCCAACCTGTTTCCTCCTGTGCATGGATGCAGGCTACCCAGAGGAGACCTACCCAATATATGATGAAACCAACGAGAGACCCAGATTTCACACTATTATGTGGGAGGAGCCCCCGCTGCAGCCCACTGCTGAGGCCCTGGCTGAGAGAATGGAGCAAGAGGAGGAAGAGATGATGGCAAGGAAATTATCTATAGTGCAAGAGGAGGACGAAGAGGAAGGGGAGGAGGAGAGAGAGGAGGAGGAAGAAGAACAAGCGGAGGAAGTAGAGGAAGGCACAGAAGAGGAGGAAGAGGAGGCAGAAGCAGAGACAAGGCACCTGCTTCATAGAATCGAGGCGAGCGTGGAAAGAAAGTGGGAGAGGATTGGTTTGGAGGTGAGCGATGAGCTACGGAGTCACAGTGGAGGCAAAAAGCAGATTAGCTTTAGTGACCACAGAGATGTGTTCCACTACCCAAAGGAGGACACTTATGAAGATGAGAAGGAGGAGGAGGTGGAGGACGAGGATGAAGGAACAGAGGCGGAGGAGGAGGAGGATGGAACCGAGATGGAGGAAGTTGATGAAGAGGATCCAGTGATGGAGGCGGAAAGCCTGCTGTTCAGCAGTGAGTGTTCTTCCAACCCGGAGGAAGAGGCGGAGCGGGATGAAGAGGAGTATTTTTTAAGCTCAGCACCTGTAGAGAATGAAGGTGATATAATCTCAAACATCCCCAAAGAAGGACGATCCAGTGGGCTGAGGATGCGGAACAGGAGAGAGAGGAAAACCAAAAAGGATTAGAATTATATTATATTATATATAATAAAATATAATATATATATTTTTTTCCCAGAACATCAGGCATAAGGAGAATTAAAGCACTTACAACAATTATTTTTTTTATCACATATTTTTATCATTTATTGTTTTTTCTGGTAAAAATAGATCTCAACTGCATGCTATTCTTTAAAGGTCCGGCACAACCACGCTCCACCCAGTGATACATGGTTTCACTCTTTTGCGAATAAAATATGCCTCACTCTTCCTCTCTAGCTGCACCTTCTTATGGAACTGAGATTGGTGAAATAGCTCCGCCCCCCTCAGCCTGAGTCGAAATCCATTATGACTGATTGATTAATAGCACCATGTGGGCGTCCAGATCCTTCAGAACAACATAAAGAACCGGAGATTATAAATTGTAAATTTTCATTTCTTTTTATCAAGATCGCTCAAATATAAAAACTCATTTTAGATCACGTCAACCTGTAGGTGGTATTGTTTTTATGTTTTAAGAAGGTGTGTAGACAGCAGGACAGTGTGTGCAATGCCCACCCATGCATTGTAATATCTGTCTCCACCTGGTGGTGCGTTATGACTCCACTCTTAGAGATGCTCCATTTGTGGTAATAACATGGTAATAACAGTGTCATTATGGCGTACAGCGTCAGGTCCAGGCAATTTTATTTATATAACTACAGCCAAATCACAACAACTATTATGACACACATCTTTTTTGAAGGAGTAGATCTAGAATATATATTTAATAACCCTTTAACGTCCTGATCAACTGCTTGGTTTGTCACATTTTGAATCTCTATTTCTATTTGAAAAATGTGTGACTCTTGGCTGAACCTGTTTATGACGGGACCCAGAGGCAGCATGTATATGCTAATGAATTAGACGCCAAGGATGGAGCCCTGGGGGACACCACATGTCAAAGGGGCCACCGACGAGGGGCATTAACCATGGCTACTGAGAAAGTCCTATATTTTTTTGATATATTAAAGCTTTTTAGGACTTACTTAACACAATTATGTATCTTTACTCAAACCAAAAAAGAAGTCTAATAAGGGTTAAATTGTTTTTCTGAAAACATGTTCTACAAAAAGGTTGCGCTAATCTAATTAAATTTGAATCTTTTTAACGGAATACAAAATTGTATTATTAAATAATCGTGATTTTGTAATCTGTATAATCTGTAATCTGTTTAAAAACATGCTTGACCAAATGATTTCTCCTTCTAGGGTAATTTCATTATCTAGATAGATTGATAGATATTAATAAGATATATTGATGAGATCTAAATAACATTTTTTATTTATTTTTTACTAATTTCCTCATGAGCGAAACCTTGGCAGCAGGTGGATTTTCTTAATTTTCTTTTCAAAAGGGAGAAACCTTGTAGCAAACTCCGTCGACAGGCGGACGACTGTCTGCCTTCAGCTGCATAACATTTCACAGAAGAGCCAGATTTGTCAATAAGAGGCGTGAAGGAGGCTGCAGTGGTGGAGAATGATTTCAGAAGAAAGCTGGTAGCAGAAGTTACGCTGAAGGGAAATCTGTCTTCTGTGGTTGATCCATTTTCACTGTTGAAAACCGTAAAGGCACCAGGATCAGGGACCTAGTAACCCTAAGTGACACCATGAGCGGAGTAAGTCTGATCCACATCAGGGAACAGAACACAAGGTCTAAGAAATGTTGCGAACATTAGTACAATTATTGGCAATATTATACATAAACCTGAGTACTTACCCTCCAACAAATAATCACAAATAGAATCTTAAATCACAAAAATAAACCTCTTAGCCTGTTTTAAAAAAAAAAAAAATTCATGCAATTCACAAAAGCAGGGGAGCATTTTTTTTTTTTAAAGAGAAACACACACAGGCACATTTTAACAGACTGAAGTTTTATTTTTTTTCCATGTTCTATACCACGACGGTAAACTGTACACCATTTACTGTACATCACAAAACAGAAAGTGGGAGATCCTTTGTTTATGGGACACATGTATGAAAAGCACACTTTACAGCAAGAGTATCAACCATTTTAAAATATCACTTTAAAATAGTTAAAACACAGTCAAGTACAAGAATAGCACATTTGTGATAAAGATTTCCTCATAACCCACAGTAACAATAGCGGTATCAGATTGTTCTTTGCCTTTACTCAGGATTTCATGTTTTTTCAAGGTCATAAAATACAAAATACGCTCATATAGTTGAGAAAGGGTACAGCCCTACAAAGATCAAGACAAGTAGTATGTTGAGTATAAATGTGACTATCAATAAACTAAATGATAAAAAAAAACTTTTATATTTTTTTATTTTTGCGGCCTCGCCGGCCTTTTCTGGATAGGACAGTTTGGTGACATGACAGGAGGTGGGAGGGGGTCAGAAGAGGAGCGCACCACCTCAGTCGCCAGCGAAGCATCAAATTAATAAAAGACGTAAAGAGCAAGTGGTGAAATATGGAATCTGTGGCAGATTCATGCCGTTAGTGTGTGTACATCTGAAAATGTTCAGTTTGATGAGGAGTAGTGAGCGCTAACTTTAGCCCGAGTGCGATGCATTCTATATCTGCTGCTCGATTTACTCTTCCCTCTAAAGAACTTCACATTTTTAGCCGTGGGGTGAATTCAAATATGTGCGTGCAGTTAGTGAAACTGAATTCGATTTATCATCTCCTGGAACACAATTTAATTAATTAGCTTCATTGCACTCCAGCTCAGACGACTGAATTCCAAGTAGCTACAGAGAAAGATCTCCAATGCAGGTGAGGACAGCAAGAAGAGCAAAGACCAGCTGGAGCCAAAGCTGAAAACTGGAATCAAGTCTTCAAAGGCACAATAAAGTATGTACAGCTATATCCCTTCCTCTGGAAACTTCAAAATAAAGTGCACCATCATCCTATACATTCACGTAGATGACACTCTGTCATGACATTTAAGCCTTGGCCACGTTCTTGTCCAAAGTCCCAAAGAGTTTCGTACGCATACAGAGATATTAATTAGTAATTTGTGTTCTTGCAGCTCCATGGAAACAATACAGCTAAAATAATTATTAGAAATGATTTAAAAACAAACAAAAAACACATGTGATAAAGACATAAAAAACAAACTCTGTCGCGATGTGCATGTGGAGTTTCATTCAGTAGCTTGTGTGTAAGGAGTTGTCATGCTCGTGTGTTTCTGTGTGGCACATTCATTACATAAAAATACAGCCGACTTTTGTTAGTTATAATTTAAAGATAAAGAAATGTTAAATCTTTCTAGTGACTACATAAGGGAACTGTGTTTGTTTTTTTTTTTTTAAATGCCAGTACACTACAAGATGACTACAGTTATCAAATCAAAATAAACTATATTTTGAGATGTTATTATTCTTTGTGCTTTTTTTTCTTCCACTGACCAAGGCAAACCTGAGCAACCCCCCTCCCCCCAACACACACACACAAACACACACACACACACACACACACACACACACACGCTTATACATACAGACTCACACTCTCACACTCACAACCGCAAAACTTGAGGCCCATGAAGCATTTTGGAATATGCAGGATTTCCAAGGTACTGGTGATTTTGGACATTTCCAGTCTGACCCTCTTTCAGGGGACAGATGGACCGGGTCTCCACTGACAACCAGGCTGGGATCTACTCACAGGCTAACTTGCTGTCGAAGCTTGAGAGAGCGATGGCGAAGGCTTGCAGAGCGCACATTGGGTAGTTATAGTCCATGGTGAAGACATCTTCTGCCACGCGGCCAAACTGCATCACGATGTAGTCAGCTGCAGAGGAGGAGGAGGAGGAGGAGGAGGAGGAGGAGGAAACACATTTAGGAGAGGCTCCAAACCACTTTCAGCGCAAAAATCTCGCAAAAGAATCAAATCAATCCAAACTAGGCCTCCGCTGTCGTCTCATCAAGGGTGTAGTCCCAAAAAGCTCCCAATCCCCTGCGTTGTACAAGCAATCCCTCGTATTGAACCCCCCCAAAGCAAAGTTAAAGTTATGTCGGAAAAACAGTGTTTTGGTGAAAAAAACTCCCCCTAGTGAGTAAAATTTTAGCTATTAGTTTAACATATGATTTATACAAGAAACAACTCCTCGAGTCGATTCATATGCAGAAAATATGGACTAATTCAGACCGGCCATGAAGTAGAAATGTCCAAAAACAGGGTTTTTCGTATGAAAGCTCGTCCTAGTTAGTAGAATTTGAGCTAAATAACATATTTCTCCTGGAGTCGATTCATACTCACATAATGTCGACTAAATCTGCTGTGAGATAACAGCCCGAAATCTTTTAGAGACGAAGCTCTCCTTACTGTCAGAAAAATACAACTGATCTTTCCTTACATCAATCCAATTCTTCCTCGCACTAAGGGAGAATGATCCATGAAATAGTTTTAGAGTTATCACATTAACAAGACCAATCGATGGCGGCGGCTGGCAGGCCGCCATCGATCGCCAAATTGCCATCGATTTATTATTAATCCAATAAAATCACCAACCTTCGTGTTTTCGGACCAGAATTTTTCAACCGTTGGTCTGATTTAGTCCATACTTGGTGCATATGAAAGGACTCGAGGATATCTATCCTGGATACGTCACGTTTACTCCAATAGTTCATATTTTAGTCGCCAGGGGGAGCCTGTACTAAAATAATAAGGGGATTACTTGTACAACACAGGGGATTGGGGGCTTCTCGGGTATATTCCCCAGTCCTAGTTTTTCCATTACTTCCTCTGAATACCCCCCCCCCCTTTAATGTAGATAAGACTGGAAGGAAGGGAAAATAAAGGTAAAGTTGACAGATGGGTAAAAAAAAAAAAGTCCACAGTGTAATAAATATATAAAATGTAGTAGCATAGCATCAAGACATTCGGGCTTGAACTCACGGTCATTGTCGTGAATGATTTGGAAATTCTTGACGGAGGCCTGAGTGACTCTGCCGTGGAAGTTCAACACGTAGGATTGCGTGTCGTCGTTCCACACGGGCGTCTTGTTGTGAAGTTCAATCACACTCTCCGTGTTCTTGTTCTGCCACCGAGCCAAGAGTGACTCATGGTCCTGAAATAGAGCGGAATATAATTCAAACCCGGCACCACAGACACCAGATCCAGGGTTTCAATGAGTTAGGTTTACACAGAGTAACACAGGGTGCGAGGAAGAACGTAAGACCTACATTCCGTGGGCGGATGGACACTCTCTCGTGGTCCATGTTCATTCCAGGAATGATGACACTCATTTTTCGGGGACCCTTGAAGCCTAAGACATTGGTTTCCTGATGTGAAAATGATAAACGGCCCTGTGAGCATGTTTTACTTACATATTATTTTGATGATGATGTTTTATGTTGATAATGTCAAAACTGATTTAAATAAATGCTTTTAATGTTTATAGTAAATTTTTTAATCAATACAAAAGACAAAGGTACTTCTACGGTTTGTGAAGACATATATATATGACATTCTGTGCTGTACTTGTTGCAGCTTAAAAACCAGACTCATCCGGAGGTGTCATATCTGTGAGACATCCCCCACATATTAAACACATCAGTACATGACATATCTTTTATTCCGTTGGGTCTTGTTCTGGATGTACTGCATGATCCGGACTAGAAAACCACCTTTCAGAGTTACCTCAAACAAATCATGGAAAGAACACGACATAAAATGTATATGAAATAAAAAATATTAAAAGGCACAACAATATGATACTGTGGGTAGATGTTTAAAGTTTGATGAAGCAATGTGATTAGGGAAAATTTATTTCTCTTCAGTTTGTTGCGAGGATGTTTTGTCTGATGATGATGATGATGAGTCAGTCTGCCTACATGGAACTGCATCTCAAAGGCCACCACTCACACACCCACCTGAATGGTGTATTTTCAAAGCAAGTTGTCCTACAAAGACGTCTATCTCTAGTGAATGTAAACGCACTGAATTACTGTATTATGTGATATCTTGAAATGCTCAGCGCTGCCAACCGACTCACATAGCAAATGGCTGCTAGCTCTTGGCGCAGGTTGCTGGATTCGAGGCTGGTGGTGCTCTTCATAGGGTTTAACCCGTTGTCGTACACGGTGAACTTAGTTCCCATTAGGTTAGACCTGCAAAGAAAACAGAGTAGGAAGAATCTCTGTTGATGCTCTGTATGGGTTTGATTGTGTGCGTCAGAGAAACAGTATGTGATAAATGTTACAAGGAGTTTTCCCAGAGTGCCTCTGGATAACAAATGTGTATTCAGATTGTGTGATATGACAGTAATGGATGTTATGATGTCACGCTCTCGATAGGAAAGGGAACCAACTTTACAATGACTAACCTTTGAGTTGTCTGGGGGTTTTTTTAAGATTATTGATGTGAAGCGCATCCTACCAGCGAACCAATCAGCCGATATGATGGAGAAAATCGACAAAATTCATCTTACTTATTTCCAAAGCAAAGAAAAAACACCATTCAATACCCCAAGCTGATTACAGCCGGAGCCCCATGTCGAATCTTCTTGTAACTTGATTCCTTTTAGTGCCAACTTTTAATGGATTTGTCTATAAAAACAGACCGTCTGGTCAATCGGTTGTTGCGCACTAATGCAGCCGCTCTGCTCTGGAGTTTCTATTGTTTGGATTGTGGCTCAACAGGGACAAATGTTGACAAAAATCATAAATAATTACGTCCAGCCTGCGAGACAATATCTTATTTCTATAATAGCTGGCCTGCTGGTATACAGCAGAAACACCGCAGATACTGCAAATCCCAGAATGTACTACGATAACTGGTGCGTTGACCAAGAATGAGCCAATCATCAGCCCAGCCATTTACCACGGGTTATTTAACCCGTGGTAAATGGTTTAATGGTTTAATGTTCCTTTTGGTTGAAATAGTTTGAACTAGAAAATGTAGTTTTTTGGCTGTTATTGATTCCTGTGAATAAAAACATCTCATTGGACATTATTCTGTGAAACTCTGCTGATTAAGAGGGATACGTAACAATTAGCTATGCTGGTCGTTTTTTCTAATTTCATCTGTTATGTGGCTATTTTCTATTCCCCAAATTTCAATTTGGACTCTCATTAAGACCCCTGCAGTAGGTGGATGGTCCGGTCCAGATTCTGGCAGTGAGTCATGGAACCACAGAGGGAGAGAAGTGGCCTACAGCTAGGGCTTTACCTTCCCGTGACTTCTGAGCTATAAACAGCTTGTTGATGCCCAGTAAAAGGTAAAGTGTTCTGTGAATAAAATAAATTGTATAACCTCTGACATAAAGTTTCTAAAATAACATGAAGTGGGGAAATGCTGCAGCTCTGCTGGTTTATGTGTGTGTACATATGCTGCATTAATAGCATGTTTATGACATGGTTATTTATCCAAATATGCTATAAACTGTTTATATGATTAACAGTGTACATATTTTCTCTTTAGGCCTTTACACTGGATGATTTCTAATTTCATGGTATTTATTTTTATTGCACATTGTCATTACGATCTAATTTATACTTAATAGCAGTCTTCACACAGGTATGTTATTCACACATCATGGAAAAACTCAAACGCTATTCCATAGAATATTTTCAAATTTAATACCTACATAGAGCTTAGTGTCAGGAAGGACTGGATTGATTCTGGGAAAGGTCAGTTGTATATTCCCAACACTAGGGGGAGCTATCCGAATGTTTTTGGGCCATCATTTTCTCAACCGTTGCTCCAATTTAGTCCAAATTTGGTGCATATGGTGCAATTTGGGACTTAACTTCGGATTTAATTTGAGGTGTTAATCCAGGAGAATTGTTTCTACAATGCAGGGGATTGGGGGCTTTTTGGGAGATATACCCTCGTGGTCAGGGGCGACAGCCTAGGCCTAGCTTTAGTTTGTGTTTCTCAGCAATATTTATATTAAAGCAGTTAAAGTCAAACACTAAAGCTTTCATCCAGCTGATACAGGCTCATAAAAACACACACCAGTGCAACCATTCACCCAGTGTATGATTGTATTAGTTTACATTAGTGTTCTCTGTACGTAAGTATCAGGGTTTAGCAGTGGTTTTCCAAAGGCACGGCTTTTAGCATCTGAGTGTTTCACTCTGAAAGGCCATAGCTCATTTGGTCTTTAACGGGGGCTCTTGAGAGGCACTACACGAGAAGGTCAAAGTACATTTAAATTTAGATCTCCATCAATCAAGCGAGATTGTGATTGCAGCGGTTTGAGAGGTGATCGACCAATGGTCCGGCCAGCTCTGAAGATTAAAGGCTACACAGAGCCACATTTGATTAAACTCCCCAGGAGTTTCCATGGAGCTACTAACGCAGGCTTGCAGCGGTCCCCAGAGATGTCACCGCTCACCTTCCACCAATCGCACTGCGGCCTTGCTGAAGTTTACAGCTGGAGCCCGTGTGTGAGGACGGTGCATGCAGGACAAAGTAAGTAGGATATTACTCGCCTGATAATTACAATAAAGGCGCTGCTCAAATACTATTTGTAAAATTTAAAGTGCTCAATCCCTCCTCGGTCATGCCTCAGCAGCTCAAAGACTAACCAACAGAGCAGCGTTCTAAATGTATTCCAGGGATTTTCTGAGGAAATGTTTCCTCGCTAGATTGAACAGGTTTTAAGAGGCTGGGGTGGGAAGAAACACAGGGGCTTACCTCAGTTTACCGATGAAGCTCTCTCCGCCTCGAGACAAATCCGTGGGATCGATGGAGATTAGGTAATTTGATGTTTTACTCTTTTTCCTCTTCCTGCCAGCTAACAGGAACACCTGTAAGCAGCCAAAACACAGACCCAGTTTTTAAGATATCAGCTCCACCGGTCCACTCAAAGACGATCAACTTATTCAGACACAAACAATAATCTATAACGTAAGTATAATGATCTATTATAAATCATCAGTCTGTCATGAAATGTTTATCAAGCTCTATAAAAAGTTATTTCGTCGTAGTTGTTTGGATCGATACCTTTTACAGTAAGAATTTCTCCAGTCCCCACTCACCTTTTTGCCGTCCTCTCTCTCCAGGTGTAGGTAGTACGTCGGATACATGCCTCTGTCCATGCCCTTCTTGTCTCTTGTGATTCTGCATTTCACCCTGACCCCCTGGGGTGCAGGCCTCAGAGAAAACTCTTCCAGGTCATCCACGTCGATGGAAGGCTCATTGACTGCTGGAGTGGGTGCTGATGCCACCTCCTGTGGTTGAGAAACGGCCTGCGCAGGAAAATACCCCTCGTGAGGTGATGGAATGGTGAATAGCCGACATTCATTAGAACATTAGAGATATTAGTCTGGAGATCAAATCTGCTGCTGGGAGCCCACTGTGTCTAAAATAATGATCTGGTAAGAAATTGGAAACTCTGGCATTTTGGGGCAAAGGCTGAATGGCGGTTGTGTTTTTATCTGTGAACTCAAAAATCAAATCAGGCGGATTCATGGCTAACAGACCTGAAGAGGTCCGAAGAATGCAAAATAAAAGCTCAGGCTGAAAACAGACATACTTTTAATATATTGAATAGTATTTTTGATTATATAAATGACACATTAAATCTTACTGTGGAGAATCTGGATCTCCATATAAGCCTCTCCAACCAAATACACATTCCTCCACCTGCACACAATAGCATCTATACCATCACAGCAAAATAATGACTTTGAATTACTTCAGTCTAAATGAAAAGCAGGCTGTAGATAGCAAAAATTCATCATTTGTTGTTATATTGTTTGGAGAAGAAAAAGACCAGCGAAACCGCAGCCGTGCTTCATTTGTGTGGTGAACAGATTCCAGTGGACCGACCAAATCTATGCCCACAACATCTTGTTTGTTGTGGGCATAGAGAGAAACATCAGAGTGGAAACTGTGAGTGCTGTGGACTCTTATACCTTGCCTGACTTCTTGCTGGTGGCGGAGCCTGGCCTTGTGTTGCTGTTGAGCTGTGAGGAACTGGAGCTAATTTCATCCTCATCATCCTCTTCTTCATCAAAATTCATACTGCTGGATATACCTTCACCAACAGACAAGTGAAATTGAAAAAATAAACTAGTTATAAAATTTAAATGTTTGCTCAAGGACATGGCTTGAAACATTTATAGAACACCATAAATGTGGAGTTTTATATTCAAACCAAATATGTTTCTATTTAAGCCTCACAATTATGAGGTTTGTGTTTATCTAGGTCACATGATTCCTCTAAATTATAGATTCAATCAGGTGATTGAACTCAGTGGGGACACATTCGAGCTGCTCACTAGTGTCCGTATTTTCTGCTGTGTATCCTTACTAATCTTCAGCAGCAGCACAAGCAGCACTTTTAGCATTTTATCCAATCAAGTCTTTCACCCCTCAGTTTCATACATTTAATGTAATGGCAAATATTAATTGTGACTGTTTGGCAGATACATATTATATCATATCTAAGATAATATAATAACATAAATGTAATGTTTTAGACACCTTCAATTTATCATAAAATGATAAATTATTTTGTTCAAGCATTTTTTATATCGTGTAAAATTGTCCATTTAAATTACATTAGCTCAACCTTTTGGTATAGCAAGTTTTCACTAAATAATTCACCCATAAGGGACTTTTTTGCCTGTATCAAATTACATAATCCTGTTTAGTGATTCCTCAGATGATTCAATTTGAAGAACTTGGGTATGGATATGTCCATGATTTTGCAGATGCAGTGGCAGGATTTCCTGAATGCTGACAGTACCTTTCTTGAGCATGGTGACACGCAGATCCTGTTTACTCTGTGACTGGGTGCAGCCTATTACAGGCTCCGCCTCACCCTCTTCTGAGGTCTGGCGACCTACAGTCATGATCTGGATCTGGCCATCATTCTGCGGGGAAGCCAGGCCATCGATCGCTGCTCAGCCACAGTCCAACAAACAAGAACAAACTGCATCAGAACCAGAGCCAGTATCACATTATAACATTTGTTACTGCAATCAGAATATGACAACAGGTCAGGCAAAGCAAGAAAATGTAAATGTAAATGTGATATCATGTCCACATCACATCTAAGATGGAGGTGCGGGTGTTTTCTAACACTATTCTGGTGTTTTAGGTTTGATAGAGTAGTCTTAACTAGTCAAGACTAATCCATCAGTATGAATCATACTAATCTATTAGTATGAATCATACTGATGGTGATTCATACTAATAGTCATTCATACTGATAGATTAGTAGGTTTCATACTATTAGTATGAATCTCTTGTTAGTATGAATCTCATGTTCTTTAATAAAAATTGTTGGAAGCATTCCAAAAAGAAATGTTGCTTTCACATTTTTGTTCAATCATGATTTGGGTATTTTATTTATGGAAAAACTTTACAATTAGAACAAACTACAGTTCTGCAGTCTTGCTGTATCACATGTTTTTTAGTGCATAGGTTTCTGGTAAGCTAAGCGGACACCATCGACCCGACAGCAAGGGTATGTCCCCAAAAAACCCCAATCCCTTGCTTCGTACAAACAATCCCCTGACTGAACTCATCAAATTGAATGTTATTCATTAACATCTCAAACAGTCCTTATTGACTTTACTATTTCTATGAAGTCAGCAATATGCTCTAAGATAAGATCCCATAGTGACTCAATAATGAAGATAAATACAGTTCACTATTTTCTCTGAGCTCAGTTATAAAACACTCAACACGATTGGACTTATGGTTGGGAGGTTAAGGACGAGGAACTGTGTTTTCCAGAAAAAGCACCCAACTGACTTAAACATGAAAGATTATAGTGAAACAATCTAACTAACCACAAGTTAGATCTATCTTGTGTAGATTCTTATGAGTCAATTTAGACATAATCGGATATGTAATAATAATAATAATAATAAAAATAATAATAATAATAATTATACATTTAATTTATAACACACTTTACATTTGGATCAAATCTCAAAGTCATTTTTTAAAAGTCTCAGTCGTCTGTGGAGCACTCAGATGGTCAGGGAGGGCATTCCACAGACGAGGGGCAGCAGAACAGAAGGCCCGATCACCCATGGTGCTGAGCTTAGTCCGGGGAAGGAGGAGGCGCTATGAGTGGGTAGAACGGAGGGATCGTGTTGAGGTCAGTGGGGTAAGTAGTTATTTTAGGTAAGGGGGTGCGTTGCTATGGATGCACTGGTGAGTGAGGAGAGAGATCTTATAATCAGTCCTTTTGGAGATGGGAAGCCAATGAAGGGAATGAAGAATGGGGGTGATGTGTTCGTGTTTACGAACTCTCATCAGGATCCTTGCAGCACTGTTTTGAACATACTGAAGTCTTTGAAGACTTTTATCAGGGATCCCGATGAGA
>VRLP01003230.1:0-68181 GCA_009660295.1 Lophius piscatorius | reverse complement strand
TCCAGTGGTGTGATGTAGGCGGTGTAGGAGTATTCCATGGTCAACTGTGTCGAAGGCAGCAGACAAATCAAGGAGAATCAGGAGGGAAGGTGAACCAGCATCTACTGCCATCCGTAGGTCATTTGTGACTCTAAGCAGAGCTGTTTCTGTGTCTTCAATCTTCAAAGATTGGTTGGCCAAAGCTGAAAGAGAGCAACAAACCTGATGGAGTTGCAAGCCGTCTGTAGCCACAAACCCATCAGGGGTTGATGAAGAGGAAGACAAAAGTTCTGCAAAGTGTGGTTAAGTAAATTGTCTTTTTGTATAATATTGAAATCTAATGAAAACTCCCTCGTGTTTCAGGTTCAATGAGGACTTGGAGTTCATGATCGGATATAAGCCCTCCATCTTCTGGCAGGTTTCATTGAGGTTCATCAGCCCGCTACTCGTTCTGGTTATATTGGTTTTCTATATGGTGACACAAACTCAAAAGGAGCTCACCTACTTAGTCTGGGATCCCAACTCTGTAAGCATTCAAGCCCGTCGCCTATTTTTCTAATCATGCACAAATTAATGCTAAAGCACCTATTGGTAACAGAACATTGTGTTGGGTGGTTTACAGGAGCGGTTCCCTGCTATGACTTCGATTCCTTACCCCTCCTGGATCAATGGGGTCATCTTCCTCCTGGCAGGAATCCCCACTCTGGTTGTGCCTCTCTATGCTTTATGCCGGCTGGTCTATGTTTGCTGCAAGGAGAAAATGGAATCCAGGCAAAAACCTATCCTGTTGTAGTTATTCATTTCAGAATACAGCAAAATGTTATGATATTTAGAAATTATGAATCATAAAATCACTATTTATAATTATTTAAATCATTACTGCAAACAGTGGTTTGTATATTTATATTCATGCACAACTTTTTCAGCTAGAAAAAAAACCTTTATTAATGCACTTTAATCAATTCTTCATATTTCTTCATATGTTTCTTGCAATGTCATTTCTGCACGTCATAGAATATCTTGTTTTCCATCTATCCATGTTTTATACCTGATGAATGTGTATAAGTTTTATATTAACATGGCTTACTTGTGAGTTCGCTCATTAAAATATGTTTTTTGTGGAATAGAACCGTAACATCATTACTTTTCCTGCCCTACAACAATTGTCTAATTTACCCAATAACTTAAATTGAGTTCCAATTAATATTTGGCTTTAAGAGGATCCCTCAAAGAAATCAAATAGTCATTTAAATTGTCTGTTTTTTTAAGATGAGCTTTTATTTCTATAAATGAAGGGATATGAGGCAATGTATTAAATGGACTCCAAATATATATATATATATATAATCTCAAGTCAGTATCAGTACCTCAAGCCTACTGCAAGATTTGCTGTTCAAACCAAGACTCCTCATAACCTCAACATCTACAGAGGAAAAAGAGTTGAGTCAGCAGAAGCTGCGTCTGCAGGAGAAATAAACATAACCAGGGAGGTCTTCGCTGTAGAAAAAGCATGACGCCCTGAAGAACAAGTTGTTCTTTTGAATGTGCACACTGGAGGAAGGCATAGATTGTTACATTATTATAATGAATAAACATTTTTACACTTAGAAAAGAGAATTTACTTGATTCTGTGACGGTGTAGGACTAGTGAAAGGACTGTATGTGTTCTCACAAGCACTTTGGGATGTTTTTGCCAGTAGGTGGCAGAAACAGACAAGTCTTTTGTTATAGTTCACTAAGACTGAGAAGGTGATTAACAAGCTCCTGAAAAAAAGACATTATTGAAATGATACGTTCAGGAGTATATGTATTTATATTAAAGGCTATATGTATATCACAGGAACTCCTGCACTGATTGATTAGATCTTGTTTGGTTGTTACAAACATTCTACAAGCTATCGCTTCATATAAAGATGGAACTACATGGTGTTTAGTCTAAAATGGGCATAACACATTTCACAGTGTTTGAACACTCACTTGCTGATTGGGGACAAATTCCACAGCCGCCTTATGTGCACAAATGTACCCACCCCCACCATGAATGAATCTGGGAGGAGAATAAGGAATTGATTCTGTCGGTACTGTCAACCATGTTTTCCTGGCAAAGCATAGCTCAGAAACTAAAAAAAGAAGATCCCAACAACCTTATACATACATCCATCATAACACGAAGTGGTGCCTTTTGCTTCAGGAACTCGTGTTTTTTGTTTGTTTGTTTTTATTTCAAAGGTTTCGAGCTGGACTTCAGCTCATTTCTAGTTGACGCCTCCAGGTCAGATCTGAAATACAGAAAAAAAGTATTGGACCTCCTCCAGACTACTTCTGTTCTTGTGTCTGTCTCATCATAAACTGAGTTTGATCTCCAAAGAAAATTCCAAAATAGAACTAAGGCAGTTTGAGTAAATAAACACCCATTTAAAAAAAGTTCATCAAAATCGAAAGTACCTTCTCCCCTATACTCAGTAGTGGGTTGTTCCAACCTCTGATAAGTGGAGGTCAGTCTCTCTGTCTCAGTGAGTCCCAGAGCCTCAAATATAGCTGTCACCCTACCCAAACTGAATCTTTTCAATCCCCCTTTTCCAAATCTCTTCTCGGATGTCTTTTAATACTGGCATAGTGTAGCATATAATACAATACAAAAGTCTTCACAGGACCCACTACACAGGACAAAGGATGTTCAGAATGTCTCTCACAATCAAACGTATCCTTACATTTGCTTACATTACATTACATACTTACATTAAGGATTGTTACATGGACACTATGGGGATATGTGCACCTGTCAATCAATTCTGGCAGATGATATGGAAGACCTATCAACATGTCTAGGGAGCCACATTCCAGCTTCCCCCTCCCTCCTCCTCCTGGGTGAGCTCACCGACATCGATAAGGAGTTGAACAAAGCACACATGCTTCTCACCGCCCTAAGCATCGCCAACAAATCATATAAGTTATGTATAACCCATAATGGGAATCTCCTGTCAGACCACAACTGACTGAATTCCACTAAATTTGGGCCCCACTAATTAAGTCTATCACGTAAACAGTAGTGGGTGGTCATGGCTGCGCTGCTCCGTCCCCTGTGTGGGTGGAGGCGGGGCCCGGGTGTGCCCATGGGTACTGGGGGTTCTGTGGCTGCTGTCTTTGGGTGAATGTGGGTGTTTCTCCCTTTCTTCTCACTTTTTTTTCTCCCTTTCCCCCAATCCCCCTTTCCGGTCTGGTCACCTCATCGACTAATAACACATAAAAATAACTTATAAAATGCAGTGCGTGCAACTGGAGGAGTATTGACAGACTCTTCCTCTGCATACTACAATCTGTCTGGCACTGTAAGGCAGCCAGACAGATTAAAAAGAGTTTAAAAAGCCAGTTTAAAAAGAAGAAGTAAAGAAAAAGAAAAGAAAAAAACACTGGCACTGGTGAACCTACCAACCAACTTACTAAATAGTCTATTGCAGTGACGATGAGGCTGGTAGTAATCAGGTCTGAGGTTCTCATCCAGTGATATTTTTTCACACAGGCTCGATAAATTCAACTATCATTTAGAACTTGTATTTTGTGTTGACTAAGGTTGCCTTTGTTTTGGGTAAAATTTTTGTTTTTTTATCAAGGGTCAGATGGGACATTTATTTATTTTCGATTGTGACAAGTTGGTTATGTGACTGGATTAGTTTCAGGACATAAAACGTTATGTACACATCCACCATGTAATGGAGCAGTGCATTTGATACTTCAAATTCAATTTAATTAATCATTTCAATAATATCATTTTATGCCCACTGCCAAACGGGCCATCCAGAGTTACTTTTCTTTGTCTGACACTGTCTGAGAGGTTTCCCACATCATTTGCAGGGCTTGTGCATCTCATAATTGTTTTTTTTTTTTGCATTTGCTTATTTTTTGAATTTTTGGCATTTTTGTTTGGGGGGGGGGTTTTTCTTTCTTTTTTCTTTTTTTGTTTTTTCCTTAGTTTTTCAAGTTGCAGGGACCATTGTGTCCTTGGTGTCCATTTTTTAGCTTCTTATGTGGGACATTCATTTTTCTTAGATATGAACTAAGCAAGAAAAGCAATTAAAAGAGACAAGTTATTGATTCCACGTCACCAAGCCTTAAACCTTGAATTTTGACTGCAATATGAAAAACCTAGCTTAATAAAGTACCTTCATGCTAGTATTTTATGTTGACTGAGCCCGGATGAAAGATTTCTGTTCTTCTTCTGTGCTGATACCTTACCACGGGTAATATCGCTGAACCCTGGTGAACACCTCAAACACTTCATGCAAGAGTAGCCAGGAACGTGGGGTCGGCTTTGTGTATCACTCAGTATTTGAATTGTTTGTTTGTTTGTGGGAGACAATTTACATTATTTAACATAAATGTCACCATTTGATAGATTTGACCACAGTTAGTCTAAGGCTAATCTTCCCCTGTCCCTCAGCAGGATTACAGGATCCATTCAACAACATTGAGTGATAAAACAGCATTTGGCAGGTTAATACAATAAAGAAGCAGACCATAATAAAAAGAGACAGTAATAAAAAATAGAATGGATGAAATGAAAGGTTATGATCCTGCATCTAATTTAGTTTTACGGGGTAAAGTGATCAAAATTGAACAAAGTCATATCAAGAAGGATGAGTCAAACCATTTAAAATGTGTTTACAGTATAACAGATGCTGATTTGAGTCAAGTCTGAAGTACTCAAAGTTCAAAAGATCATTTGTTTCTGTTATCCTACAGTAATGGTTCTGAAAAGGCTTTTAAAATAAAGCTGTTTATTTGTTTTTTTGTATTTATAAAGAGAATCTAGAGTTGTAATAGCGGCCGGTCCTGCTTGCCCCCAACAAGTAATACAATAAGACAAGTGAGAAGGGAAGGGATCAATACATTAATACAAGTATTTGCTAACTCTCTAAAAAGTTCTGGAGTGTCAAACATTGGTTAAGCTATATTTGATGGTTTTTCATCCACTGGTTGATGTTTATTGAATAATTGAAGATTGAATCCAATATCACACCAACGCAAAAACTCTAAAAATATTTTTTATCCTTAAAACGATTGTCCACATTAAAGGGTTGTGCATTGGTTTAAGAGAAAAAACATACCTTTTGTGTCATCAATATTCAAGACATCAGAGCGTGGAAACGTATCTTTTAAGCAGCTTACACACCTGTTTTTACACATGTGTAAACAACTGTGTCATCAGTATACATTTACAAATCTACCCAATGGCAGTTCTGTAGAAGATTATTAAAACTGTACAGACAGAATAACAAGGGGCCAAACTCGGATGCTTGAGGAACCCTAATTGCAAACCACATGCGACTAGGCTGCACATCATTTATTTCAATACATTTTCAGTGCTCTTGAGGAAAAATAAAACTTCCAAACGAGAACATCTTGATGAACTGTAAGATATTCTGAAGGCATTGCCTTGTTTTTTGTCTGTCTTCAATGAAATGGACCCATGGACAATGAGTCTTTCATCCTTGTCTGAAATGGTTATAAGACAATTCAGCATCATCGTATCTAGTTGGTATCTTACTAAGCGTTGCATTACAGTCCCTTGTTGTGGTTCAGTAGACAGTGAGTCTTTGTTGATATAAAGTGAAGGTACAAGGGGAGGATACATTGTCTTTCATCGCAGGAAGAGACGGTGTCTATCATGACGGATAAAGTTATGCCACACTGCTTCCACACATAAACCGACAACACTAAATATAATTCAACAATACATAGATATATAGCTGAATCTGAAACTCATAAGACCTGAAAAAACCCACCCAGTTCCTGGCACAGGAAAACCTCACCGGCTGGCAGGGGAGTTAGACTCTCTCATGGAGTGAACTGGCATCCTTAGATGTTTTGACTGTAATAAGGAAACTAAGTTACATAATTTTTATGTCAGATAAGCAATAATGTTTCTTGAACTCAAGGTCTGATTCGGTGATTATACCAGCGGTGCGGGTCATCACTTTATAATTAATTTGTAACTGTGTAAAAAGATACTTGAGGAAGTCTTGATTACAGTAAGAACCTGAAGAACACTCGGTTCGCTATGGCGATGAAAACTCTAAAATTCCAGCAGGACAAGTATTTCATCAAAATGCACCAACATGGTAAAAAAAATGAGTCATATGAGATTACTTATTGCTCCAACAGCTCCCAAAACAAAATCTGCAGATGTGCTCCGTTCCTTTAGTCTACCCTGGAGGAGATGACCCAACCTCAAAGTTAACTATAACCAAACTGCTCTCCCTCCAGATGTTCTAGCCTTTAGCTAACCTGCTAAGGAATATCATTTCATCCACTTCTGTCCTCAGCCTCATTCACTAACCAGAACTCAGGACCATGGGTGAGGGCTGGAACATAGATGGACTGGTAAACTGAGAGATTTACGAGCTCTCTCTTGACCACAGTGGACCGATACAACAACCGCATTCCTGCCCAGCAATAAAATCCTGGATTCATCCCTTTAAACGGATCTACTCCCAAATCCATTAGTACCTCCTTCGGCATATGACGTCTGGATGAGGGGTCATATCGATAGCAAATAGTTTTCATATCAAAAGGTGCTGGCAGCTTCCCAAACATATGAAGAATTCTATCAAATTGCATGCTGTAGTACATAAAGTGTTACAATCAGTTGGCATCTATAACGATACACAACAGAAGACGTTGTTCTCCCAATATTAGCTTTGAAAATATCCTTCTTCCACATGTTACATATGTTAATACAATATATAATATATCTAATAAAAATATGAATAATTTTTTTACCTTTTTTCCACACAGGGATTTTACACTTAAAATAATGTAAATGCTTGAAAAAGCTCTATCTTTCAATGTTAAAGGTAGTTGTTAAAAAAAAAAGATTTGATTTGGATTCATTCTAAACATTGCCAAAAGCACAAGATTTTATTACATCTTGATGACAAACCAAAAGACAGACGTAGTTTGACAGAGAGTTTAATTATCTTGAGCTCACAGGAAGGAATGCAAATGTGATGTTCTTTACTTTTACTGACTGATCTTCTTAAGATACAGATAAGGATTATAGCTTCCTTATTCTCCCTGCCTGATTTAAAGACAACGGGGCACCCATCTGCATCATAATAATCTGTTTTTTGAATATTCATTGATCATTCAATGCCGACGTTCACCTCGTAATTGCATTAATACATTGAAATAACATTATACATTGTAATAAACTTTTTTCTTTCTTTCTTTCTTTAGGTGTCATTAGGTCACTATGACCTAATGACACTTGTATTCAGCACTTGTGAATTTATAGCCTCTCCAGGTTTCCATAGTCATTCAACATGTAATGCTATTTTATTACATTATAATAGCACATTTATTCCTGATGTTGCTTTAAATATTTGATTTTCTCACTGTAATGCACTTCCTGTTTGATTTTGATCTACAAACCTGATAATGTGTGTAAAGCTTAACTAATTGAAGAAAGATAAGTCTTGATGGTTATACAATCATCATTGTATTTTATTTTATTGGCTTCATCCAAACAGTATTCTTGAGGTCAGTGTAAAATTGAAACATCATAAGGTTACTCATTATTCAGAGCAAGGCTACTCCCATTTCAAACAAGGAAGGAGGACCACTAATTCCCCAACTTGATGTGTTTCGACTCTCTTCCTGGTGGCCTAATTTCTTCATTAAAAACCAATAGAAATCGGCATCCCTGACGTGAAGTGTCACCTGATAGGACACTAAAGAACAGCCCACTGGAGTGATTAGGACAGAGAAGGAGAGAAGAGCACTGGACATCACTGGACTCAGACATACACTGAGCCACAGTCAGGTAGAGCAGTCTGGACTTTTCTCAAGGACACGAAGCTACATCAGTTTGAGCTGTGTGTTGAAATCTGCTGCATCTTTGTAACATAGCAGGACTTTTTGGAAGCTTATAATGGAGAAAAAAGAGTCCTCTGATGTGGAGGAGAGACCCAAATGGGATAACAAGGTCCAGTACCTGTTAACATGCATTGGCTTTGCAGTGGGACTTGGGAATGTGTGGCGTTTCCCCTACCTATGCCAGACCTATGGAGGAGGTGAGATGCTATCATATGATACTACTGCATTGGATGTAAATATATTTTACCAGCACTTTATCAGTGTTTCAGCACTTATTTTATTGTATTTTCAAACTGTTTAACACTATGTTGTTACAGTGTGGGAGATTTCAATCTTCAACTCTGGTTGAATCATTTTCATCTCAATCTCAAATTAGCCATTAACAGATGGACAAATATGCCCTTCATTGTCAAAATACTCTGGGAATGGTGAATGTTATCTATTTGTTGTTGGATTTCTTGATCTTTCACATAATGGATTGTTTTATACTCAACTTTCCCAATTCCCGCATTTACTTCCTCTTATTTACAAGTGAGATATTTTTAGTCCCATGGTCGTAGAATCCAAAAGGGCCTGGGGGGTTAAGGTTTAGTTGTGTAAACAGCCAGTCCTACTAAAGTGCATAGCTTCTGTCATCTTAACAAATGTACTCTGAGATTCCTAATTCCCACAGGTCAAGTTACACACAAGAGTTCCTCTGTTTGACCTCAGCTCCGAGACCTTCTTTTTTTTTGAGCGGCATAGATGTAGATCTATGGTATAGATCTTCATCTTCCAGACAATATTTTACTTGCTGGTAGACCATTGCACATTTTTACATTTAAAAGCATTTTTTGTGCCAGTGTTTGTATAGTTAAATTAATCCATAAATGGATAACAGAAAATTTATTTGCTCTAAAATGAAAGGAAAATCCAAAAAGAAATAAAAGTAATGGGGGACATTGGGAATTGGGGATGGAGGGGCGGAGTTGACCACCCGACCATGGTTCTTTTTTGTGCAAGAGACATTGCAACGCAAGCTTCTTGCAGTTTTATACCCAGCAAGTTGTTCTATTATTTCTTGGCAATTATATTTGGCACAGTCAAATTTTTCCTGGTCCAAGGCTGTTACTCAGCGTATGTTTAAAAATAGAATTGTTTTGTGGCTTTTTGGCTATTTTTTACTGTGAAAAGTCTTTAATCATTGCAGTGAACTTATTTTTGCCTTTTCACTTCTTACGATGCAATTAAGAAGCTTTACAGTTAAATGCAGAGATAAATTTCACGATGTTACACTGTATTTATGTACTGTGTAACATTTGATAAATGAAGGAACAATTGTTATTATTAATATTATTATTATTATTATTATTATTATTATTATTAATAAAAGTTGCTATCATTAATTGTATTGTGATTTGAATAGCACAAACTTTTTTTAACCATTACTCTGCAGATTAGACACACTGATCGGTCTGATCAGTCCAGGAAGTAAATGTTGGCTTCATGTTTGTAGGTGCATTCCTCATCCCCTACTTCATAGCCCTGGTGTTTGAGGGCATCCCCCTGCTCTATCTGGAACTGGCTATAGGACAGAGGCTCCGGATGGGCAGCATCGGCGTCTGGAACTCCATCTCACCTCTATTGGGTGGAGTCGGTGTGTGATCGACAGCTGATTTTTAAATCTATAAGGAACTTGTATTTGTCAGAAAACCTCTTAGACAAATGAACAATGTAATTTTTCTTTTTTTTTTTTTTCTTTGAACAGGTATTGCCTCCATGTTTGTGTCATTCCTGGTGGGCGTTTTCTATAACACCATCCTGGCCTGGGTGCTTTGGTACTTTTTTCACTCCTTTCAAAACCCCCTGCCGTGGAGCGAGTGTCCACTCAACGAAAACCGCACAGGTGACAAAAAAAAGCAGCAGCCATTCTAGCTGTTCTTCTTACATTTACCACCAATCACACTCATTCTCACCATCATGGTTAACAAAGAAAGTATTTTTAATAGTAGCGCAACACTATCTGGAAAATTCTAATCTATAAAATTAGGTTTGAGAATTTAGCATACCAACAATTCAGTTTTAAGACTATCACCAAGAGGTTGGGTTAACTACCAGGTTGTATAAAGCTTTTGGAAAACCCCTTGATTGTTTTATGGCTCCAAAAAAAAAGATAAAATGAGCATGTGTTTTTCCTTCAAGGCAGGTTGAGAGAGAAACTGTGACAGATAGCTGAAAGGATGATAAGCAAATCACAATCATGGTCTAATATGTACCAAGATTTCAAAATCTGATATTTATGTGCAATCTTTGCACGTATTTATGGGCTATGCAGCTGTGCCTTTATCCAACTAATCCCAAATGGCCGCTCCCTTAAACTACTCCATTCCTGGAAAAGGCATTAAGATTGGGTCTGCAAGAATACCACAGCTGGGGCAACATGACCGGGACGTGCCAGTGGCATGCTGGAGGTTGGACATTCCACAATGTGGAGTCCACAGTGTTATTTAGCCGGAGAAACATCAACAGACTTCTTTGGTTTTGACTGGTCTCTGGCCCCCACAGTAGGCCCGTGAATGCCAAAACAGTTAAAGCATGATGGACTGGTACTGTGCTGACTGGACAACATTGCAATGCTTGTTTGGTGGGAAATGGACCAATCTTCCCTTTCCTAATTAGAATTTTTATTGCTTCAGATTACATGTACGAGAGCGCCTGTGCTGGAACAGTAATGAACACCGTGCTCATTCTTGTATTCACCAGCTACTCCACGTTATGGACTGAAAAACCCGTTGTTCTTGCCAGCCTCCAGGTCCACAGCAGTATGTCAGTAGGGCAACTGTCGTCCATATAAGGCTTGTGTTTCTGGAGTAGATAGGCAGCGATAAGCGATGGCCGCCATCCCACAGCATGACTGGCGAAACTTGAAGGTTGCGCCAATCCAGGATCAGGGGGATTACAGCTTTAATCGATGAAGGACACTAATGGGGCACACACTGAGTGTTGACTGTGTGAAATTTGGTTTATTCTAGCTGTGTCAACGTGTTACCTGGTTCATGGTGCTAAATGTTTTCTCTTTTCAGTAGAAATCATTCAAAGTTATTCAGGAAAAAATAACAGGTTATTCTCAAACAAAGAAAAGAAAAGTGGTGCATTTTTAAAGTGAAGCACAGCTTAACATGGCACAGTATCACAGGTTGTATGCAAATGTATATGGACTGCCATTTGTAAAAGTAGAACATGTTATTTTAACAGCAACATTTTGCCAAATTTACCTTCGCCGTTTGTAAAAGTAGCACCTGCTGATTTTAACAGCAATATTTTGCCACATTTAGCTCCAAATGTTAAATCTAAGTCTAAATGTGACATTTGTATGTTAAATCTAAATCAAAGTATAAAAGTTGTACGTAAATGTTTCGAAAATATGCTAATTTATACCGTCGTCGGCAGAACTACCAAAATAAAAGCCAAAGTAAACAGTATTTATGGAATAATAAAGATCCAGCCCCTTAGATGAGTTTATCATTCCGTTCTTGCCCTTGCTTTTATTTCTGTAGGCTACAATTTGGAGTGTGAGAAGAGCACTCCAGTGAACTACTTCTGGTACCGCACCACCCTGAACATAACACCCGACATCAACACCAACGGCTCGATGCAGTGGTGGATGGTCGTCTGTCTGGCCACCGCCTGGTGCGTGGTCTACATCTGCTTCATCAAAGGCCTAGATTCCATCGGAAAGGTCTGTACCTGCTGGAAATACATCCGTGAAGTTCTCGTTCAAAATCAGCCGCCGCACCAATCCTTCTCACATTCTCTGCTTGCAATCCAAAGATGTACGACAAGGTGATTGCGAGATGTGTGGTATGCTTGTGTGTTCCAGGCCGTTTATGTGACAGCCACGTTCCCATACCTGGTGCTGACTATTTTCCTCATCAATGGCCTCACTCTGCCTGGAGCTACTGATGGACTGGTGTACCTCTTCACTCCTGATGTGGGTGTGGTCGCTTATTGCCGATACATGTGATGTAGGATTTTACCTTGTATCCCAGACGCAATGATCCAATGTGTTGTGTTTTGCACCTTCTACAGTGGGACACACTGAAGAACCCTCAGGTGTGGCTGGATGCTGCCACCCAGATCTTCTTCTCCCTCTCTGTGGCCTTCGGAGGCCTCATAGCGTTCTCCAGCTATAACTCAGAAAAGTGAGACCTGAAAGTCACGCATTTTAATTGGGAAGACATAAGTGACGACTTACAAAGCGGATTTTTGTTGTCCCTTTCCACCAGGAACAACTGTGAAAGGGATGCTGTTTTAGTCGGAGTGATAAATAGCGCCACATCTCTCTACGCCTCCATTCCCATATTCTCCATCCTCGGGTTCAAAGCTAGGAACGCCTTCAACGCCTGTCGAGAAGGGTCCGTATTCACAAACATGTTATGTCATCATAAAACTTATTTTGTCATTCTAATTCAATAATGACTTATTTTTTCTATCCCACCTGCAGAAACATCTTGGCCATGATCAACCACCTTGAAATTTCAGATCAGGACATAAATCTGGACAACTATGATGAATGGTTCATCCATTTTAATAGTTTATATCCAGCTGAAGTGGCTAATTTGACACACTGTAACCTTAGGAATTTCCTTGACCAGGTATAGAAATTTAAAGAGATCCTCAAATCCTGGCTGGCCTCTGCTCTCACCTCACCTTTGCCAGTCGAAGATGAACAGTGAGGTCATCTTCCTCATTATTCTCATGTCTCTCTTCCTCCCCAGAGTGCATCAGGCACTGGCCTGGCCTTTATTGCTTTCACTGAGGCAGTGGCAGCCATGCCTGGGTCGCAGGTATGGGCCCTGTTGTTCTTCGTTATGCTCTTCAGCTTGGGTCTCTCCTCAATGTTCGGTAACATAGAAGGGATCATCACGCCCATTAAAGACCTAGGAATCCTGCCAAAGTGGATTCCTCATGAGATTCTTACAGGTACTACAAGTCAATTAAATCAGAAGAATCGGAGAAGCTTCCCCTGGAAATCCCTAACAGAAAAACTTATTGTCTCTTCCTCAGCCATCATCTGCTTGATGTCTTTCTTGGTGGCCCTCATCTTCACGATGGGCTCAGGGAATTACTGGGTGGAGGTGTTCAATGGCTACGTGGGCTCCGTGCCTTTGCTGATCATTGCAGTATTCGAGCTCATTGGAGTCATTTACGTACACGGAATGAAAAAGTAACTTAAGTAACATAAGTTATGAGATTAAGGTATAAGTGTGATTTATTGAGCTCCTTGTCCCGCTTATAATTCAACAGTTTCAGTGACGACATCTACTTCATGACTGGGAAGAGGCCCAACATCTTCTGGAAGGCATGCTGGATGGTGATCAGTCCAATATATCTGATAGTCGTGTTAATTGCCTATGTGATCATCCAGGCACAGACTCAGCCCTCTTATGCAGCCTGGAACCCGGCTTACGTAAGCAAGACACACTCACAAACAGCAAAAATATCTTTATGCATATCTACGTACACTGATCAGCCACAACATTAAAAACAGTCCAGTGTTTGTAAATAACAGGTTTTTTCTGTTGAACACAAAGACACATAATCAAAAATGCATATATTTATAAATATTTATTAAAAGATTATATCTATACATATATACCAGCTCCCACAATTTGGATGCAACACTTGACCATACTGCAAATTTGGTAAAATACTAATTTTAGCCCTGAGCCACATGAATGTTTGTGTTACTCTTTCTCTGCTGGGCATGTGTTCGTTAGAAATACCCAATGTTTTAAATATTTGTCCAAAAATTATCTAAAGTTCCAATATAGTCAGGCTTACTTGAACTTCTATGCGATCACTGATATTCATTAAGAGAATGGCGTGGTGGAGGCGTTAGCTTGGCCTTGTCCCAAACTTAAGTAGAAAACTAGCCCCTCTAACCTTTTCTTCTTGAGGTTGGAGCAATTATCTTTAACAGCTGCACTAACTGAAACGGTTTTGGTTTTATTGGGAGGTAGATGATTTAGGATTTTTTTATCTCAGCACACGGGCTTTGAAATGATGCTAAGCTAGGCTACCACCTCTGTATGGTCACGCTTTACATTTACAAGCAGAACATCGATGAGAGTGAAATCAATCTTGCTTGTAAACTAATGCCATTAATTGCCAAAACATTTAAATAAAATGATGTAATAATATTGCTTTTCTTACATTTCTCTTTTTTTTTTTAGCTACTATTCCCCGAACTTGAGGTACAGCCATACCCTGATTGGGCGTTTGCCATCATCATCCTCCTGTGTGTACTGCCTGTGATCTCCATCCCTCTGGTGGCCATCTACAAAACCATCACCAACAGAAAAAACCTTTTCAGAGGCCGCTCTGAGCCCAGTCCCTATGAAAACGGTGGTTTTGAAGCGGAGTCAGAAGGACAGCACAGGCCGCGTGACTGAGATGTATTTTACTGATGTCACAGCGCTGGAGAAAAGAAATGTACTTTGCATCACTGACTTGCGTGGAACTTCCATCTTCTTTCAACAGACAGTTATGTCACAACGAACTCATGTTTGTTTCAACAAACCGGTTTGATCAACTGTCAAAGTTTTTCAGTCACACTTCATCCTGTAACACTTCAAAAGGAATTATCTTGTGCATAATCTTACACATCAAAATAAGCCATTGTTTTTTTTTCCCCCTTTAAAGTGTCAAACATTATGGTGTCCTGCATTTTATGAAGACAACTTCTGATATCAGGGAGCTTTACAGACATGAAGTCTGATCATATTATACAGATATCAGTTGACTCACTGTGTCATGTGATCGCTTTTAGATGGATATCTGGGAAATAATTAACCCCAACAGGGGAGTGAATATTCTCACCTGTGGTTAACCGTTTTGTCAGCAGAATTGCACAAACACTACTTAATTAATTTCACTGAACCATGGTGGAAGGTTGGCATGGGCGAGGAAAGCGCTTGGCTGGCGGTCGTATGAACTTTATCGAATGCCATTCTAGCTTGATATAACGCCTCCTCTTCATGGTAAAATCACCACCAGCGTAAATCAAAGTCCAGAGAGACAATCAATGTGGGATGTGGCCCGGGTCCGGTTCAGGAGCACGACGCTTATATGCAGCTTTATTGATCTGATTCTTGATGTTTTATAAGGAGGGTTTATGACTTAAGTGTTTTTCGGTCAGATGACTGCGGACTGTTTCCTGCTGTCTCTGCAGCCAGCTTTGCCATCGCTGTGAAACAGATATTACATATTTCTCTGGCACGCTGACAGATCCGATAAATCAGAAATGCTGATTACAGCTCAATGCACTTCCTTGAAATCTGAGGATGAGACAAGAAAAAAAGAACACAGTTTTACTCTTCATCTTAATTTTTTATTTATTTTTTTTATAATTAGAAAAAAGAAAATCATAAACGGAAACCTCTATGATTTTGTAGCTGCCGCGTGTCTCGTCTTCAGAGCTTTAACAGTGGCCACCCACTCCTCTACGTCAGAATGGCAGAGAAGTCCTCTGGAGCACTGGGGTTAGTGGCCTGTCTGACCCGTGCCAACCTCAGGTCCCCCAGACGCCCTTCTAGACTACGCTTGCCTGTCAAGACGACAGAAAATAGAGAGATCTTTTTCTGGATTTGAAGCTGTAAAATAAAATCCATCAGCTCGAAGTCTTTGCAGCAGCTGTAAAATCAAAACAATTAACTTAGTAGTTCCCAAGTAAGATTATGTACCTAGATTCCATAAGTAAGGAGCAACGTCTACACTCAAGGGCCTTCTAGACCAGATGCAATGGCAGTGTTTTAATATCTTTTGATTTCAGTGCTTATATTGATATTAAACTGTGTAAGTATTGTTCACCTGCCCAGACAATGTTATTGAAGCAGAAAGATATTGATTGGTATTTTTAGCAAAAAAAAAAGAATAAAAGAAACCTACAATGTATGCTTGTATGATTTCTGCCACTTTTGCTGAATGTTTCCACACACACGTGTGTGAATTACCAAGGGCAAAAAGGGACACATTGAAAAAAAAAAAGAAAAGATTTTCGTAATAAAGTCATAGATTTAAGACTGGTGAGAGGGCAGCTTGAGCTCTTTCTAAACTTCAGATGGGAACCTATTTCCTCCAAGTCTGTCTGGTTCTTTCTTCAGAATAGACCCACTTTCCTATAAAGCTTTTTTTAATGTCCTAATACTATGTTATGTTGATGCAACCAAAGTGCAATGCAACTCAATAGTTCTTTACTTGTCAAACCTATATCAAAGTATAACTTGAAAAGATGCCCCATGCTCCTTATCTCGACGCTGGCAACACTGAAACTTCCCACCTAATGCCTAAAATTACAGCTTAATTCTCGTACAATTATTACTTAATCCAGAGAATTGTACAACTTTATTCTCATGAAATTATACATTTATTCTTGCAAATATAAAACTTTATTCTTATAGAATTTCAACCTTTATCTCAAAAAAATATTACCTTATTCTTACAGAATTATAACTTTATTCTATATTTACAACTTAATTCTGGTAAAATTATGACTTAATTCTGGGAATTATAAAACTATTCTCATGAAAGTATTATTTAATACTGAGAATTGTACAACTTTATTTTCATAAAATTATACATTTATTCTTGCAAATATACAACTTTATTCTTATAGAATTTCAACCTTAATCTCAAAAAAATATTACCTTATTCTTACAGAATTATAACTTTATTCTATATTTACAACTTAATTCTCATAAACTGATGACTTAATTCTCGTAATATTTGACCTCCTTGTTGTAGAATGTTTTTTTTTGTCAATGTGGCCCTTATACGCTATAGTAGTAACTGATGGGAGAGCATCATGGAAGATGAGATATATAAACAACTGAGAGTCTTTATGAGCAAGTTGTAGATTTTACCTCTGGAATGAAACAGCAGCAAGAATATGATGTGGAAAGAGATACTGCACAAAAGCCTCAGCAGTTCTGTCTACATGAATTATTAGCACCTTCTGACACAGGATTGTTTTCTCTCGCTCTATTTTAACAACAACAGTCGTGTGTTTTGATCTGATGCCACTGTAGAACACTTCCTGTGTGGTACCGTCAGGTACCAGTGGGTATGTGCTGAGGATACCTACGTTTGTGCAGGTGTCGGAGCAGATGCTTATAGTGAGGGCGCTGTTGTGACAGCACCAGCAAGAAGGAGAGACAGAAAAGCAGCTCCACTGCTTCGTACTGCAAAACTCCCGTCTGAGCCTTACTTCCTAATACGAGTCCTGGACAAGGAGGACGAGATAAAAAAAATATGTATATATATATAAAAATGGGGATTTTTTTTTATATATATTAGACGGAGGAATTGTTGCCTTTGTTGCTGAGCCTGATGAGACAGTTGGCGTACTCAGCCATGTCCCATATCAACTGCAGGAAATACACGGGGTTCTTAGCAACCACCTGGCCAAAGGGCAAACTCTGTGCACACACGTGGAACCTACAGAGGAAAAATTAAACCAAGGAATAACCCCAAACCAAACAAAAACACAAAATGAAGCACAAGACACACCACATATGGAAGGGAAAACTAATAGTCTTAAATTCCTGATTTGTGCCTATTATATCATTTCAAGACTTTTGAGTGGATAATCAATTTATCTAACCTGATTAAATAATTTAAACAGACAGCATCAGATTCTGTGTGATAACTAAATAATTAAGATTGTGCTTGAGGTGAGTGTCTATACCTGAGTGCTTGAAGCAGCAGCAGCTTGTAGACGTTCTTGTAGACTGCTTCAAGTGAATTGGTCTGAGAAGGAAACATGTCTATTATTAGAGACAGCATGAAGAAGCAAAAGGGAAGACTTAAAAAAAAAAATAGATTGTCTTTTCATCTTTGTACACGATACATGTCCAAAAAAATATTAACCATTGAATAATTAGTTTCTTGATCCAGCTCAACAACCTGTTAGACTTAATAATAAACGTAATAACTCGTGAAGTTATTGTAGTTCTTGACATGTTTACTGACTTACTGATGATTATTTCTGACTCTACATGTTGACAAATCCCTAGTTTTATTTGTTGGAGCAAATGCAGAGAAAGCAGTGCCTTAAGTGAGACACAGCTAATGCATATTTGTCTCGTAGGACCTGAAGAGTGAAAGCTTGACACATTTGAATAGTCAATTGATGTTATATTATACCCAAACTAACAGTAGTTTTTTTTCTAAAGACACTGCATCCCCATGAGAACAACGCAACTGTGTGGCTAAATAATTTTGAGCTAAATGTCTGTATTTCAACAAACTAATCATGCTAATTACTAATATTATCCACTCTATGAGGTATAACATATACCATATTCACCATTTTAGCATGCTATCATTTGTTATACAGCACAAAGCACAATTACAACTGAGGACGAAGGTGATGGCATTCGTCCAATGGGCATCGATCATAGACCGAATAGTTCTTCCACAACTCTTCTAACCAGAATAATTACCATGTGTCTTGTGGGGGGCATTACATTTCTGTAACAATGCTTCTAATTGATCAATAGTTCCAATAGTGGTAATCTAGAATTGACAACACTGCGCAGTTACATACAAAATGTTAATCAGTTACACAGCAGCTCATGTTTAACACCATTAAATTACTAAAAACGACTACTAATGAACTGACCTACTACACCACTGACCAGACCCTCAGATCATCCAATCAGAGCTTAATCACTGTACCATGGACCAGACTCAAAACCAAAGGTGACTGCTCGATGGGCCCCAGCATCAAACTTAGGAATGACATCATCTCCTCCCATCAGATCACCCGAGTCTTTTAAAACTCACTTTTATAAAGTCTAGCTTGTAAAGACACTCCATGCTCCTCATCGTCACGCTGCCAACAGTCTTCCAATATTATAGTGGTTATGTTTGCATGGATAACGACATTTTTTTGTTAAAGTGAAGCACTTTGTCCTGATTTTATGCAAAGCACTCTGAACTTTGTTAACAAATGTGTGGTATAAATAAAGCTTTATTTGCTTGGTTACGTACTGATCCCCAGAGTCACATCACTTAATGGTTAAAACCGTTCACTTGCAGCTGTAATGATTGAAGGCCCTTGATGAAACACAGTTGGAAATATACAATTAATTATTTTATTACACCCACTAAAATTTCAGAGATAAAAAAAAAATAAAAATGTTGCAATTATTACTTATCTTTCAAATGACCTGTAGTCTCAGGCACTGAACATAAAGTTCAGGCCTTTGCTTAAGCAAAATAAAAAGGAAAAATGTTCTTAGCTATACTTTGGTTTACTCTCCGAATCTGTATTTGATTTTCTTTTCCTCGAGGGCATCATCTATCACTAGATCCCACTGGGCAATGACCTCAAATCAGGATTTAAACAATTGAAAACTTTTACCTCCATTACAATGGGTGGATAATATTTTCTGCTTTATCTGTGAAAGTTTCGGGCCATCATTTCTAAACCATTTATCAGATTTAGTCAAAATTTGGTGCATATAAATGGACTCTGGGAGTTCTATCTTGCATACGTTATGTTTAACTCTAATTATGCATATTTACTTCACTAGGGGAACTTTTTTTTTCAATTATAAAAAACACTGTTTTGGACATGACGTCTTAACCATTAATCGTCTGACCGTTTAACCCTTTATCCAGAACGTTTTGGCCCAATTTAATCCAGGTTTGGTGCATATGAATCGACACAAGGAGATATATCTTGACTATATCATGTTTTACTCACCCTGTGCAGCTTTTTTACAAAAAATACTGAGGACACAACTTCACATTTAATTTGAAGAGATCAATCAGGGGGACTCCTTGTGAAACGCATGGGGATTGGGGGCTTCTCTGGGATATAACCTTGCTGTAAAGGACGACAGCGTAGGCCTTGGTTTTTGTTTTGGTGGGAGAAGAACTGTACATAGCTGTATATTTTTTTGAATCAATTTTTGACTTCATAATGTGTGATTTACTGATGTATGGTGACTGAACTCCCGACGCTGGGTGATGACATGCCCAGTCCCAAGTTCAGAGAATAACTTCCATGAAAAAGTGTTCACTGGATTCTAAGAACTTTTTAAACCAGTTACCCGAACCTTCAAATCCAAGAACAAGGCATGGCACTTAAGTCTGAGGATAGCCAACAGTTTTCTCCTCATCTGCTGTCCAGCTGAATGGGAGGAGCCTAAAGTAAGGCTGTAGCGCAGAGACAGACCCGCGTAGCTGAAAGAGATGGTAGGAATTAAAGGAAGTAAAACGCCACCAGATAGCATTTAGATGTATTTTAACTTTTACTGTGTTCTCTACAGGCCTATTAATCGTCCATGCCAGTCTGGGATGTGTCTCTCTTGTAATGTTTATGAGTTGGTACAAAGAACTGGGAGGTAAGGGTCCACCCAGTCCATAAAATCAGTCAATAATCTTATTACAACTGGCAGGTTGTTTCACCTCGAATAGTCTTTGTAGACGTCAAGTGAGTGTGTGTCCAGCAGCAGTCCGCACCATGGGAAGAGGCAGCGAGGAGGCAGCATGCGAATGCCAGGACAAGAGTCAGCGTTACTAGACAGCTGAAAGTTGACCACCACCTTCTGTGGGTTGACCACGAGACCGTAGTGTGGGACCCCGGCCAGCAAGACCCTAGACAAATAATAAACTGCCAAATGAACAACATGGCATCATGGTATGTTAAACATGTCTCTCCATACTCTTCCATGTGTAGCTGCAAAACCTACAGGTTTTGCAGCCTTCTTCTTCTTTTGAAGGCCTTCAAAAGAAGAAGAAGAAGTTCTAATCTTCATCTTTGGTACATTTAAACATTAGGAATCATGTCTCTGTTTCTATCACCTTCTATTGTTTTCCATTGTAACAGATATATTAAAGTGACTGAGTGACTGAGATCATGTTTATTGGTTCGATCTGGATAAGGGGTGGTCCTTGAAAGAGATATTTACACACCTTTTCCCACATCAATAAACAAATTACCACATCTACTTGATTTTCTTGTCGGAGCATTACCAAGGAATCTAGTTGTTTTACAAATTAGTAATTCATCAAAATTCAAGTTCCAATGTAAACTTTGAGCAGCATATCAAAAAGTTGGAGCAGTAATGTTTTAAAATCTTACATATTTGTGTTTTCCACACATTTTCTATATATGCTTTTGAAGACACAGTTGACCTTGCGCCTCACAAATATTGCATCAGCCTTATCAGCTCAGAAACTATCACACCGTAGATTATTAGGTAATAGACTTTTTATTATTAGATTATAGACTCTAGGACGTACGAAATCTAGCTGCCAGGATTTCACAAGAAAAAAAGAGATTAGTGATCACCACTTGCCTTTCAGCCTCCTGACAATTTTTCTTTAGGAAATATTATTATCAATTGATCCCTTTTAAGACTCTTCATGGCCTCACAACTTTGCTATATTTGTTGCTCCTTTTAGGGCTAATTGTCACAATCTGGACCATTTGGTTGCAGGAATTCGGTAGTAAAAGCATTTGACTTTCTCTTGTAGGTGCCTTCAATCTCTTCCAAGGGTCTGTCTAGAAACTAGAAGGAGCCGAGGTTTTGCAGTTTGTAAGAACTGAATCAATTCACGAAAATAATCTATGACAGTCAATTATATCTTTCAAATATTTTCAATTTCATTCAGGAGCATATCCTTATTTTACTTGATCTTTTTCTTGTATTTTTAAAATCTATTAGATACATTTGTGTTACAAGTTTGATGCAATTCATAACTCGGATTGGAAATGCACTCCATCATAGACAAAACGTAAATATTAGGCAGGTGATTTTATATATAGACACTTTCTAATTTTATATTATGCTGTATACTATAAATTATATTTACTACAATATTCCTTTATATGTATTGTTATGGCTGATCAATGTATAGTTCTCTATACATTATTATCACTTCCTGAAAGGATTTTTAAATCAAGAAAGAATGGCTGGTGATGGTCCAAATGCATGGAATCCCAAGGCAGCTGACTTCAACTCTGCTGTCGGTAGAAAGTCTGCTTTATCTCATACCTGAGTATTAATGTCAGTGATTTGTTAACTGATTTTCAAAATCGTCGTACTAATTTTAATATTTAGAAAAGCTGAGAAGAAAACCTAATGCAGCTTTGTCAAATAAAATGTTGGATGAGAGCTGTTGTGGCATCATTAGTAGTTGTAGTAGAACCTGCAGTGTGACATACTTGAGAAAGGTCTGTGCTTCATGTAAATCTGGGGTGATGAGAAGGAAATCATCCACCAGCCTCATCAGAGATCTACAAGACACACCGAGAGGAAAAAAATCACAGGTCAGTGAGGGCCAGTAGAGAAAGACTGCCTCCTGATGCTGCAGATGTGTTATTACATCAATGGAAGTTATCTGAAATACACTGCCCCAAAAAATTAAAGGAAGGCGTCATCATCACGGTATAACAATCAGTAAGGCCACGCTCACATTTCCAGTCTTAAAGCTCAATTCAGATATTTTTATGAGATCAGATTTCGTTGTGATGCTTTTCACATTACTTTTAAGATGGTTTCTTTATCAGAATCCAGAATGAACAATTTAGCCGCATGTGCAAAAGTACAATAACAAGGACGTCATACACGGCATGCTATCAATACAGAATCAAAATATAAGCCAATATGTTGATTTGAACACTTTTGTTAATAGTGATGTTTGTGTGGAAAGCAACTCCCATCCTGCAGCTTTGTGAAGAGTGTCGATGCAAGATGGACATCAAAGCCGCTTGAATTTCAGTCTGAAAGTTCAGACTTCGACCTGTGTCCGATTGAGGACCACATATGGAAGTGGTCCAAATCAGAAGTGGAAAACATCAGATCCCATGTGGTGTGTTGTTAACAGGGCTATGAAAAAGTCCCATATAAGCAAAAACATCATATCTGTGCCACATTTTTCCTGCAGAGTGAATGAAGCCTTAAACTACTGGGATATCAGTCTGGTTAGGCAGCAGTGGCGATTGCCAGAGATTGACGGCGTGAGGGTGGCATGAGGACCCAAAGTCCTCTAGTGGCACAGGAACTCACTCTATGCCTCCTGCAAAATCATTCATCAGGACCGGTTTGGCAGTTGGCAGTACCCTCACTGCTGTTAGCTGCCAGGTAAAACCCTCAGACCAACTGTAAGAACTTATACTGGTAAAGTCGACAATGGGTTCCTCCTGGTGCATGACAATGCCCCACCTCATGAGACTGAATCCAACTGAGATCTTCTGGGATGTTATGTAACGGCACCACGGATTGTCTAAGAGATGATGGAATCCCTGATCCCGTTCTGGGAGGAGATTCACCAGGACACCATCCAGCAGCTCATCAGGAGCAGGCCCAGATGTTGTCAGGAGTGGTTACTGGCTCATGGACTCCAAAATAATCACTGAGACATGTTATGAGTCGTCCTGAGGAAATTCACACCAGTTGGATCAGCCGGAGATTTCAGTTTGTCTTTGTGGTCTTTCATCTTGGGTGCGATTTAGAACCAGCCCTAAATGGGTTTATAGTTCCCATTGATCGTTCTTACCTCATTTTGTAATCAAGGAACTACACAATGTAAATGAATTAAGATTGCATTCATTGATATCGCATCTGTGAGTCCCTTAATTTTTTTGAGCAGTGTACGCAGCCATCTGCTGTACCCTTTTTTAATAATGTCTTTGAACAAGACATTCTCCATATGACCGTAGCAAAGACAGCAGAGAAGGCTGGAGACAACCGACCCCTGAGGAATCCCTCGACACTGACGGTAGGTTCTGAAACACAGAGAAATACAATTGTTGGCATATAACATTAATATCTCATAGAACATACATTATCTGGGCCAAACTTGACCATTTTTCCCCATTATGTTTATATGTCAATGTGATGGCAGAATAACACATTTGTGGAAATGTCTTTTAAACTCAATTATGACCAGAATACCTTGATCAAACACAGATCAGATTGTTTTGGCAGTTTTTAATTATGCTTGTTCATATATGAGGCATGATAAAAAAAAAAAAACGAGGCATAGACTCCACAAGACCTCTGAAGGTGTGCTGTGGTATCTGCCCCAAGACATTAGCAGAAGATCCTTTGAGTGCTCTAGATCACAAAGTGGAGCTTGGATGAATTTGTTTGACCGGCACATCTTGCAGATGATTAACTGGATTTAAAAAATGTGGAATTTGGAGGTCGAATCACCACCTTGATCTTGTGTTACACAAACCCTTCCTGAACCACTTCTGTCGTTGAGAATGGCACATTATCTGCTGAAAGATGCGTCTGCCAATGGGGTGTTCTGGTCTGCAATTATGTTTAGGTATGGGGTGCAAATCCAAGTAGCATCCACAGTGAACGGCAGGACCCAACGTTCACAGTTGCTTCAAGTGTCTTACTGCTTCTCTTAGCTTGCCTTCTTCCCATGGCAGAGATGCTCTGAACCAGTTGTCTTGCCATCGACAAACTTGTTCGTATTATAATGCTTACCCATTTTCCTGCTTCCAACACATAAACTTCTTGGAGAAAATACTGACTAGTTGCCTAATACATCCCACCGACAGACAGGTGCCATTGTAATATGAAAATCAATGTTATTTCGTCCACACGTTTATAATGCAATGGCAGCTTAACGTATTTACAAACACCTAATGCACTCCGCTCACAAACAGGGCCATAAAAAGAGTGAGATGTTTACCTCTTCCCAAACTGAACGACACTGCCGGTTAGCATTTGGGTGAAGAACTGTAACGCCTCCCTGCCATGAAGGTCAGAGCAAAAATACTAAAAGGAAGAAAAGAAACAACTTGCTTGGGAGAAAGTATCGAACATCCTTGATATTTGTAGATACATAGACTCAACACACGATGACCAGTATTTTTCATTTTATTACATTAAGCCTCCTTATTCAAAGAACATCTCTAACCTGCTCTACCAGTATGGTGTGATGAACTTTGCCATTCTTCTGCAGTGACATCACCAACCCTTTCATGTTTGTGGATCCCATGTTTCCCTCCAGGAAATCAGCCTGTATTAACAAACCAGGTTAAATACTGTTTGTGTATCTATATGCATACATGTTGCATACTTTTAAAGCACCTGTCTAACAAATGCCTTTTTCAGGCCCTCGTGGGAATCAGCCCAGATCTTGGCATAACGGCGAATTGTAAAGAGTTCGTCCTGGACTGGTGATAGAACCTGGACAATCACTTCAGTAAGTTTGTCATGAGGCAAACTCTCAAAGGCTCCACTCACATCTACCTGAAATTCAGGACAAAAAGAGAGAATTAATTAAAGACAGAGGAAACAACAATAAACTTGATCTACCCATTAGGCCCATAATTGGGCTTCTAACTAGTTTTTGTAATTTATGCATATAAGTCACCCTAGTGGTCATAGGTGGTATTTTGCAGCCAGAATCCTCTGGGGTCAAAATCCTATTTTGGGTACACTGGTTATCCAACTGTGGCAAATGGAGAATCCTCCTGGTCCTATCCCACAAAAAAACTGTAGAATTACATCTGCTTTTTGGTATTTCAGTCAAATTTGATGCAGCAGTGATCAAAGTCTTCCTCAAAAAATTCATTGTTTATTTGTTTCACGGTGTTACTGATACAGGATGTGGTTCAGCCTGTTTTACCTACCAAAAACTTACTAATAAAAGATTAAACACACATACTGTAACATCAGGTACCATGTAACGGACACTGCAATATAATTATTTTTATTTCTCACCTTTCCATGACACCAAGGCTATGCAAATTCACCTGATGGTTAAATGACCCATAACGAGAGGTAGTTTTAAGGAAGAAACAAATCTTTTTTTTCACAGATTCAAATCTGCGTTAAGTGCAATTCAACACTGTTAGTATTACATCACTAATGATATGTAAGTTATGACAGATAAGTCAGGATAAGAACCAACTTTCACGAAGTAGAGGGGTTGTGGCTTCTCCTTCTGGGCCGGTACTGTAGAGCGTAAAACATTGTGGATATCGGTCATCCCCCACACTGTGGAGCCCAGGAGGGATGGGTTGGAGTGAATACAGGCCCGCAGCATATCCAGCAAGTCCCGCACACTGCTTCGATACAGCTGCAGGACGAAAGATATGAATGAAAGATTCCATACACACTCGGAGCATGTGATAGCACACATGTCCCGGATATGTAAGAGAGAGCTTTAATGAGCTTTAAGTAAAACGTACCCTTGTTTTGGGATCTGCTCCTAGGACTCGCGTGATAGGCCTCATGCCATCAGTCTTGGGAATGAAGCGAAGGCGGGAGATGACTGTGGCCTTCGGAAGGGTGGCAACCTGGGCTGGAGTCAACTCCTCCATCTGACCCTTGGATAGGTGACTCCTAAATCACAAAAATAGTTTGTGAGCGTGTGTTCAATGACTGCATTAATAAAAGAACCTGTGGGTGTGTGTATGCATGAGCACCTGAAGGCCAAGTCCTGCAGTTTTGCCCAGACTTCCTGTCTGTAGAACCTGAGGGCATTCTTCTGCCCCACACTCTCAGTGACATAGAAACAGGCTCGAACCAGGCCCACAACATAAACATCCAGGATCCAAGCCAAGAACTTACTCAGGATGTGTGTCCGGTAGGAAAGCTCGCTAGGAGGGATCCTGCCTGTGGATGAGGGTGATCTGGACAATTACACAAAAATTCTTATAGAAATGGAAAAAGAAGTTGAAACACTGATGACAATCTTACCAGTCTTGCTGATTTTCAACCAATCACAATCATTCACCTTAGTCCTCCATATCAGTTCAGCCTGTGAGAGCCTCTCAAACTTCCCACTGTGCAAGAAACCCCTGACTCTGACCAAGAAATTAATTCGGTTCTGGTCAGAGCCCCACAATTCTAGAGGAATCACAGCAGAGAGACATTCCTTGACAAAAAGATGGACCCTGTGAGGTGAACAGTGTTGAAGCAAAAGGGAGCTCATTTCCCCTTGGCCTGCATCCTTCTCCTTAGCCAGTGGACACATCCTTTGGAGAATTCTGCTGTAATGACATCTCCTGTGTTGGCGCAACAGCTGACTGAACAGGCTGACCATGTTGAAAAAGCGCCGGGGGAGTTTCTTTGGCTTCTTTTCGAGCCTGTTGAGATACACAAGTCCCTCAAAAAATACTAGTCTTATCAAATCTTTCCCTTGCAGCCGTCTGTTTCCATCCACAGTTTTCTTCTTCCTGTTCAGCAGGAAACCATGCATGCCTCTTCCACAATACAGAAATCCCAGAGTGCGAAAAAAAGATTGTGATGGAGGCAAAGGAGGTAGAATACCTGATCTCCAACTGGCTCCTCCTTCCACAGGAAGTATGGGTGTTTGTATTTCAACAGGCTGTTTGGAACCAAGAGGACCATCCTCCGAAGGTTTTATAGGAAATGTTGGTTCCATAGTCATGGGCTGCCCTACCGCGGTTTCATCATGAAGGTGTTGTATTTCCTGTGTGACTTCCTGTCCTCCGACCCTTCTCCTCTTTTCTGAACAGGTTATGGTCTCCTCCTCAGGCCCCTGATCAATGTCTCTCCTTCTTTTCATCTGCTTCACTCTCACATCTCTGCTTTTCTTCTTCTTACTGGTAGAATGATTGTCCAATCCCCATCTCCTTATGGTCATTGCACGCCCATACCCTCCAAACTGGACACTCTTATGCGTTCTGGAGTGAGGCTGGAGATAAAACCCAGGAGAAGCTGTAGTCATTGACATCCTGTCATAGACAGGAACGCCACACACCTGGAAAACACAAGAGGGAGCGACTGCCACAAACACAGAGCAGCTCTCTAACAGGTAACGTGTGGTGTCAGTACCGAGACGCATTGTGACTTTCTTCCAGAGGTCACTGCCGTGGATGTAGGCAGCACTTTGAGTTATATCTCCTTGGAATTTGAATTGGTCGGCATCCCGCTCCTCCTGAGCAACAGACTGAATGTTGTAGCCATGTGCCAAGACGTTTCTTTTTCTTTTTCTCTTCAAACTGTTAAGAATGAAGGCCAGCAGTTCAGGCAAAGTGCAGATCTGTGAAACACATCACATGAAAATGAGAAGTAACTCTCAGAGTTATGCTGTTAAATCCTAACATGTTTCTTTCTTTCTGTAATAGGGACATGTCAGATTCAGACTTTAAGTTATAAACCTGACATCTTTATCACTAAAATGTTAGAACTTTGAGGTTCACGACTGCAGCTTAATTCCTCAAATCCTGCTTTACTATGCACTGATCAGCCAGAACATTATTACCTCCGATATGCAAATTAAAAATATGATTGATTATCTGCTTCCATACAAAGGTACCCGTCAGTCGGTAGGCTATATTAGGCATAAGAGGAAAGGCAGGTTTATTTTATACAGCACTTTTCAAAAGCAAGGCAATTTAAAATGCTTTACAAAATACATGTATACAAGATATAAGAAAGACCACAATAAATTTTAGAGTGCAGTGTAATAATGGAGTAATTAACTGATTGAATAAAAGGCAATGGTAAACAGAGACATATTTAATCTAGGCTTAAAAGACCTGCAGGTCTGAGGCACAATAACTTATCCCTGCTTCTCAATGTTTAGTTTTAACTCCCCAGACGAGCTGAGGGCTATGCATAACGGAGAAGCCGATCAGAACTGTATTTTGGCCCTAAACCATTCAGTGCTGTATTAAAAAAAAGAGCCGAATTTTGCAAGACAAAAAGCCAGTGTAAAGATTTGAGAACTGGCCTTATATGATCCACTCTCTGGAGAGGACTCCAGCAGAGGTGTTCTGAATCCGCTGCAGTTGCCTGATTGATATTTTGGAGAGACCTAGCTGCAGACACACTATGAAATCATCTTAGACTGCTCATAGGATCTGTCCTGTGACAACCACGTGTCTCTAAAAAAAAAAACAAGATCCCCATAGCCAAATTGGCGCCCTAAGTGTGATTTGGTTATGGTACCATGCCCGCCATGGCTCTACATAATGTGTACTTAATTTGACAGAAAGGTATAATATGTCTAACAAAGAAATTAATAAATAAAAGAAAGAAATTGGAAATAACAACTTTATGGTCACAAAATACATATATGTTTTAGTTAAAAACAAAGAAAACAGAAATTAAGATAAATATATAGATAAATAGCATTGTAATAAATTTAAAAAAGCAGCCAGTCCTTCAACATAAGTAACTTACTTGAATTTAAGTTAAATTCAACCTCAATATTTTAGTCCCAAAAAGCAATTTAATAACTGAATATAAATATATGTATATAATCAATCCCTTTTTCGTTTTGTTCACTTATAATACTTATAAACCCCTAGTATTTATGTTTTTCGATCATATTCATAATACAATACAATATTCACAATAATATGATTTTTTTTAATTTTTTTTATTGTAACATATCTGCAGGTGAAGCTCCGCATCATCTCAGTCTGTCTCGCGCTATGTCTCTCGCGCTCTCTGTCTTTATCGGAGCAGATGAGCAGACCCACTGTCACTTCGGTGCGGGAGGTGAGCCCGTGGTTAAAATTGTATTCAAATATGTGACCACCTCGCATTGGCCATGGCCATGAAGGGTCGGTCCTGATACCCTGTAAATCACATGCAGTGGAGAAGGAAGTACAATAATCCTTCTAACATGCAGAGAAGTAGAAAAATAAATGAACGTAAAATTAGGGGGAGGGCTCAAATATGTATTTAAATTAGAGTTCTTGACTAAATGTATAGTTTGCTAACAACACACTCCCTCATTACAGCTTGCAGCATATTCGTGACGAAACACGAGCCTGATCGACGTTACTTTAGAAATAAGTTACTGTACCTGGTTGCAGCTTGGCACCTGCTTCAGTTCCTTGTCAGCACAGACATAAACTCCCCGGACGAAAGTTTTGAAACGGTTTGTGTCCAACTGTTCAATCAGCACTGCTCTCTGTCCTTCTCTGAACACGATTCTGTCTGCAAACTCCTCCAGTGTCTGCACGTGCTGATAAAGTGACCGGAGAATACCGAGCGTACGCAACATATCAGTTGCAGACATTATGACAACAATATTGCACAATGGTGTCCAACCATTCAGTGTACGTACTTTAGTGTTAGCTAGCCTTATTTGTAGTTTATTGTCTCGCGCCATCGTCAACCAATGACGGATCCGTTTTCAGAGATTGACCAATCAAAGAGCCACATACTAAAGTGACAAATTCCCAACGGAACAATCACAGCAAAGGAATAGTATTTTGTCCTCTATCATGTAGGAATGTAAAAACTACAGTTTCACGTGTTTACATTGTTATATGAAGGAGGAAAGATAGCAAACGGACAATTTTTAAAATGCAGGAAAAAATTACATTAATTATGTTGCTTACAATCACTAAAATGTATGTATGTATTTCTTAATGTATACTATGCATTTATTGAGTTGATCAATTATCTCCATATTTATTTATTTATCCTTTGTTTTTGTCCACCATGCTGTTGAAATTATAATATTAAAAATAAACATTCTAAAACTAGTCTTTAAGTTGCTTTGGTCTTATGTGGAAATACTGAGCACTGCACAAGATGTTGAGACTTTTGAGTTCAAACTTTATTCTCAGAATTTAAAAAGAGAAAATAAGTCAGAATATTAGCTAAAAAGACAGAGAAAAAAAACAGCGGAAGAAGATCAGGGCTATGTTAAATTTCTTTTTAGAATTCTGACTTCATTCTCAGAATTCTGATTTAACTGAAAGAAGTCAGCGCACTGAGATTAAAATCTAAATTCTTGAAAAAAATCTTAATTCAATCGTTTAAATCGGAAATCTGGAAAGAAAGTCAAAATTCTAAAATTAATTTTCACATGGCCCTAATCTGAAGTCTGAACAAATTCTGTCCATCCTCCTCACTCCCAAAGAAAATCTGAATATTTTCAACTCTCCACCCTGTCTCCTGGTCAGTGCCACCATATCTAAACCATACAAATGGCTGCTCTCACTACCATCTTGAAAACCTTTCCTTTCACTCTTGCTGCTACACTTTTGTCACAGATAACTATTGACAAACTTCTCCACCCACCCCACCCTGCCTGAACTCGCTTCTTCACCTCTTTTCCATATCCCCTGTTGCTCTGAACAGTTGACCTAAAGTACTCAAACTCTTGCACCTTCTTTACCTCTACTCCTTGCATCTTCAACGTTTCACCTGCCTCCCTTTCATTCACACACATGTATTCTGTCTTTCTGACTTAAATCCTCTTTTCTCCAGCGCATACCTCCACCTCTTCAGGTTTTCTTCAACCAGCTCCCCCTTTTCACAACCGAGTCTCCTTATTTTCCTTACTCTGTCCTGATAACACAACAGGCACCTTCCTACCAGTCTCCCTTATCGCTTTTGCTACAGTTGCCCTGTCATCTGATAGTTCTTAACTACCACCCAGAGCCTGTCTCAACTGCTCTAATTAACACAGCAGCCTTCCTTCCTCCACTTCGACCATTTGATCCTCTGCTGCACCTTTGCTCTTTTTCTCTTTTGTACCATCAGAGTTTTCATACCTAATACCATTCTAAGAATTCTGGCTGTGTACTCTCCTGTCACGACCTTGCAGTCTCCAATCTTTTTCAGATTTCATCCTCTGTATAGGATGTAGTCCTACTGCATGCTCCTACTTGTTCTTGTGATACGTATTCACCACAGCCATTTACATTCTTTTCGTAAAACCTACCACCATCTGTCCTTCCACGTTCCTATCCTTAACACCATACCTGCCCATCTCCTCCGTTCCTTCACCAACATGACCATTGCAGTCTGCTCCAACCACCTATCTCTAGACAAACAGTAAATCTATCTTCCTTCTCTCCATCATATCAGCTAGTTCTTTACCTTTTCCTTTCATCGTGCCAACATTCAAATTTCCTACTCTCTCCCCTACACTGCGACCTTTCCTCGTCTCTCGCGGTTTCCTGGCACGTCTTACGCCTCTCAATCTTCTTTTTCTCTGACCAACAGTATCATATTTTCTGCTGGCAACCTGCTGCTTAAAAATGCCAGTGCCAGTCGTTGCTAACACGGGCTCCGACCGATCTGGTTTGGAAATCAGTTTCATGTTCCGCATATTAATTTGGCATATGTTTTACATCTGATGCCCTTCCTGACACAACCCTCCCCATTTATCTGGACTTGGGACTGGCACTGGAAGTATGCTGGCTTGTGGACCATTTGTGTGCGGGTTTCTTTGAACAAAATTATTCAAATTAAATTACTTTATCAACAAAACACTTCAACAACATGCAATCACTTTTATGTGGCTGCTGTATTTTTCATAATAAAACTAAGATGAATTAAATAAAGCAAGATTTATAGATGGCAATTGGTCAAATAAAATTTACAAAGCTACTCATTTTATGGACACAACTTCCACCCAACCATCCAAACATCCATTTTCTGTAACCGCCTGTCCTGATCACAGCCTATACCTCCTGACATTTGGCGAGATATTGGACAGACCCTGGACTAGTCACCAGCTCATGGCAGAACCAACACATAAAGACCAACATCCATTCATGCCCTCATTGACAACGTGATAGTAAGACCATAAGATGTGCTGTATCATTTAAACATTGCTTTGATAACAAATATCAACTACAGAAAGAGATAAACAAGGTCAAGCACATATGGCATGACATGCTATAGAATGGCTTAATAAACAATGAAGGGAGTGTTGCTTTTGAAATGGTAGTATATGAATAACCAATAAATGTATGTGTGTAAAGCTCATTTTGGGAAAGTCCCACAAAAATTCCGTGTCATTGTGCAAATAAATAAACGTGTTAATATTTCCAGGCTCTCTGCACATAAACTATATAGGGTGTGTAATTGTCACTATTTCACTATTTCACCATTTCACTATTTGGGATTTTACCGACGTCAGTAACTAGACTGACGGTACGTCAGGACCCACCCTACACCTCAACCCCGCCCCCAGGCCGCCCCCTCTGCTCTTATTGGTTTAATGAAACCCCCCTTCACTTGTTCTGAGCGCGCGAATGCCGCTACGTCTGTCTGACTTGCGGCTCATTTAGCTGTTAGCTTTGCGCCGCTCGTTGTGTTTCACGAGTAGAGTACACCAGAGGGCCTAAGACGAAAACCTTTGTCTCCACAAATCAGCTAATATTAACGCTTTGTGGTCTGCACCTGCAATGGCGGACAAGGAAGGTAAAATGAAGACTTTTATTTTTTACCAGCGATAAGATAATGGAGTAATCCGACATGTTTGGTCTGTCAGGTAACTAGCTACGGTAGCAGCTAGCTTAGCTGTCGTGGCCCCGGGTGAGCTAGCTCAGATGTCGTGAGTCGGTTATAACAAAAGCCGGGTAAACTTTCATTGCCTCAGCTTTAAATATTTTCTATTTTGTTTTCAGTTTTTGTTTTTGAATTTTGACTTTTGCTATCGCATAGCATAGTTTTAAGTGATGCCGCAGCTCGACAGTCTACTGTACCAAATGTCTTAATGTTTCTCAAAATGCCTGTTAAACAGTAGTCGGACCGTCAATTGATAATGAGACATTATGGCAGATATAACCATAAACATCTGCTAATTATCATTCCCTGGCCAAACCATGGATAATAAGTATTTCCTTTTTGTGTAATAACTGCCTCAGCCTATTCATACATTTCGCACATCTCACAAGTATTTGAAAGCAATTAAATTGCTATGGGTCAGTAACACATCTCTCTGCCTTTTTTAAGCAGGTGCATTTGATGATGCGGTTGAGGAGAGGGTTATAAATGAAGAATATAAGATCTGGAAGAAAAACACTCCCTTCCTATATGACCTGGTTATGACCCATGCTTTGGAGTGGCCAAGCCTTACTGCTCAGTGGCTGCCCGATGTTTCCAGGTACACACTGGGATAGTGGTTATTCTCACGTGTATAACAATAAGTGGTATTAATGATTTTTTTCCCCACCATACCAGGCCAGAGGGAAAAGATTATAGCGTTCATCGGCTGGTGCTGGGCACTCACACATCTGACGAGCAGAATCACCTTGTCATTGCCAGCGTTCAGTTGCCCAATGATGATGCCCAGTTTGATGCCTCACATTACGACAGTGAAAAAGGAGGTTGGAGATTTGTAATATTATTTTTCCAATTATTTCATATTTCTAGTGTCTTTTGACCAATGTGTTTAAAATGTAGCATAGGCAGCTCACTTAATTATTAATTTTTAATGACATGTTTACACTGAAATAACAGTCATTTAAATCAGCCCCAAGTGTTTTAATTTGGCACTCTAACTCAAGTAGTTGTTTCAAAAGTGGCAAACAGATATTTCATGTCACATAATTGTCGTTCTTTGTGTTCACATACAAAATAGAAATCAGGTTAGAACTATTGTGTGTGTATATATTCAATAGACTTGTTTTGTTCCTGTATTTCCCAGCAGAGTTTGGAGGCTTTGGTTCAGTGAGTGGCAAGATTGAGATAGAGATTAAGATCAGCCATGAAGGGGAGGTAAACCGTGCCCGGTATATGCCCCAAAACCCCTGCATCATTGCTACCAAGACCCCTACCTCAGATGTGTTGGTGTTTGACTACACCAAGCACCCATCCAAGCCAGGTACATGCACCTTACATAGCAAAAGACAGTATGCTCATAAACACTTATTTAAAGTAAAGTGGACAAATTGACATGTTCTGACATCCTGTTATTCTGAGATTGAATATTAATGTGATTGTCAACAGATGTTTCAGGAGAGTGTCGCCCCGATCTACGTCTCAGAGGCCATCAGAAAGAAGGCTATGGTCTCTCCTGGAACCCAAATCTTTCTGGCTCTCTACTCAGTGCGTCAGATGACCATGTAAGAGAGAAAAAATGAGTTGTTGCTATGTTATTTGATTGTTTTCCTTAATTGGGGAATTATATTGGATCCCCTATTAAAAAAAACATTTTACTCCACACAATGAACTACATTTAAGGAGATTGTTTGAATATTGATGTTTTTTCTAAAACTCTTATCTAATTTAGACTGTATGTCTGTGGGACATCAGTGCTGTTCCAAAAGAAGGAAAGATAGTGGATGCGAAGACGATCTTCACTGGTCACACTGCTGTGGTGGAGGATGTCTCTTGGCACTTGCTTCACGAGTCTCTCTTTGGATCTGTTGCAGATGATCAAAAGCTCATGATGTAAGAAATTTGATGAGTGTAAAATGTGGGGCAGGTAAAATGGTTCACCTAAAAAGTTATTTGACCTTCCAACATCCATTGACTCTTCTGTGTTTTTCATTTCAGTTGGGACACGCGCTCAAACAACACCTCCAAACCCAGCCATGCAGTAGACGCCCACACTGCAGAGGTCAACTGTTTGTCATTTAACCCTTACAGCGAGTTCATCCTTGCCTCTGGCTCTGCAGACAAGGTAAAGCAATATTACACCCCATCTGTATTGTTTATTTTTATTTATAATTTAACATATTTTATAACTATTTTAGTAAGTGTGTACTCACACCTAATATTTAATTTTATCATCATTTTTAAAACTGAACCTATTAAATCAATTGCTGGTCATGGATTCTGCTAAGGAAGGGATGTCGTTATTGATATTTATAAATCAATTTTTGCATATTTTAAAAAGCTCAGCTACTCAAAATTGGGTCCATTACACCAGTTCCTCATGGTGTCGTTAGTGTTTATTAAGCGTGTTATTTGTAGAGATGAAGAGAATCAATCAGATTTTATCATCTCTCTCTCGATCTCTCGATCTCTCACTCGATCTCTCACTCGATCTCTCACTCTCTCTCTCTCTCACTCTCACTCTCACTCTCTCTCTCTCTCTCTCTCTCTCTCTCTTTCACAGACTGTTGCTCTCTGGGACTTGAGAAATCTGAAACTGAAGCTACATTCGTTCGAGTCACACAAGGATGAGATCTTCCAGGTAAGAGATTTTTAATTTCTACCCATCTTATATTGTTGAAATAAGGATAGCTGGTGATCGTGTTTTTAAAATCTGTAAATTTGGTCAAAGGAAATGTATTAAAGAAAATTGGATCACACTAATGCAGTTATAACTGAAATTACTGAAGATCTCAGACAAAATGGTTTTTTGGTGCTCTGAAGAATTTCTACTGTAAAGCCTGAAGTACCACCTCTGAAAGGCTTTCATAATTATTCCAGGTTCAGTGGTCACCTCATAATGAGACCATACTGGCATCCAGTGGAACTGATCGTCGACTCAACGTCTGGGACCTCAGGTAATGAGCACAGAAACATGTCTTCGGTGTCCACCAAATGCAGCTGTGTAGTATTTCAGCTACGTTATATCTCATTTCATCTTTGTCCTTCAAATTAGGATGCATGGGGAGGTTGCAATAGAAATGGAGGGAATTTTAAGCTATGTCATTTACTCTGAAGCACAGTTTTAATATGAAACAGCATGCTAGCTGGTGTTTCCTAAGGTTAGAGATACAGATTGCAAATTCAAATTCAATCTGCTACTTAGTGGCCAGTGTAAGTCTTATATCCAAATTGACTGGAGTAGAATGGTGCAGCCTGTGCCTTCATCAACCTGAGGCACTTTTTACCGAAGAGTGTATTAAAATTAATTTACCATATTGCTGATATTTATGATGTAATGAAAGAGGTTGTGGATAAAGTTTAGCCATCTTAAACATGTTGATGTTTAGGATTGCAAATAATTGCTAGTGGAGTGTGTAATGTGAAAATAGTGAATTTTCAATGATTCAATAAAATGGAACTTGAATTTATACTGTTTTTTAGCCATCATGTCAGATATAACAGATGCAGGGACAGCGTATTTGCACATGTAGTTTAGAGCAATCTGCCGGGAATACCGCTCTTTTGTATCCGTTTTCCTGGCTCAGCAGAAATCCCTCCTCACTTCTGAACATTGATAGGAAATAAAAGCTCTGGGACAGCCAGCAAGTTTGCAGACCACCCTACGGTTGTTGAAGAACAAACTAATCCTAGAGAATCCACTTCTGAAAGGCACACAGTCACAACAGTCAGTGGACATGTACAGTTATACTTAAACATCTTCCGTTCTTCTGTGTTTTGTAGTAAAATTGGGGAGGAGCAGTCACCGGAAGATGCAGAGGATGGCCCACCCGAGCTACTGGTGAGTCTCATTGAAGCCTGCCGAAATTGGAAGTCGAGATTACCAACCATTGGTTCATCATATTGTATCATATTAATGAAAAATCATGTTTTTTCCTTTTATCTAGTTTATCCACGGAGGCCACACTGCTAAGATCTCTGACTTCTCCTGGAACCCCAACGAGCCTTGGGTCATCTGCTCAGTGTCGGAGGACAATATTATGCAAGTCTGGCAAATGGTAAGACTAGCTGAGACCAACATTTTCCTGTTGGTCTTTGTTATGGAGATATGGAATCCTTCTTATATGATTATGCCTCGGAGGGAAATATTTATCCTCGATAATATAGAAAGATAATAATGTTTGTGCAACATGTGAAGACTACAGACAGCAGGTGAGCCTCAGGATTCTTTGTCTCTTACTAATACTGTGACTCTGACATGTGGGACAGAGCAGACAAAAAAAGCAAAAAAACAACTGCAAAGAGAAAATCTGTCAAGATCAAATTTATTAAAACATTTGGAGGGATTCAGTCAAAGCAAAGTAATGAATCAGGGGGAAAAAGTGAGTAGTGGTAAGTGCATTAACTCAGTGGATTACTTTGCCTTTTTATGCTTACAAAATGAAAGCATCTATCACTGTTCTGTAATATTTGTCAGAAAACCAACCATTTAATCTCTTGGTGAAATTCAGCTTTTTGAAATCCTTGCTGTGAAGTTCTTTCAGTATGAGACTGACTGACTTGGGCTGATTTCTCCTTTCAGGCTGAGAACATCTACAACGATGAAGACCCAGAGGGTACGACTGACCCCGAAGCCACAGCATAATTCCGTTACTTGCTATGTGTCTTATTCTGCAACCTCATCATAAACCGCCCCATCAGTAAATCCCATGCAGCTAAATATTCCCGTCATGATCTACAGATGGAACATCACTGTAAATAAATACAAATACAATCGTGTAGCCCCTGCCCTTTTGGAATACTGAAAGTGATGAACCAAGTAATTTATTGCCTGAAGAATTTACCAATGGTATTCACAGCGCATATAAAGATGTATTTTTGTAACCAAATTGGCTCTCACATCTACAATGAAGTATTTTAGTTGTTACTTTTTCAGTAATGAAAACAAAACTGTTTCAGGTACCCTTAGATGTTGATCAAACTAAACCTCACAAAAGAAGGTGATTTACCACAGCCTGTTGTTGAACAGCTCCAACAGTACCTTGTTGACATGATGCAAATTAGCTTAATGTCTCATCGTTTCATCACCAGTTTGGTCGTCACCTAATTGTTTTAGAAATCGACTTTTACACCAGCTACTTCTGAAAAAAATTACCATTTTGGTGTGACTTTGCATTTTAAATATCCCATTTCGTGGCCCATCTCCCCCTCACCTTAACTAAGTCTTCATCATTTAAATGTTTTTGTGATATAGAGTAGTGGATGAACTTTTTCTATGTTCAATATTTGTACAGTGAGTGCATTCTTAATAAAACGTGTTTCATTAGTATTTGTTTATGTGTGACTGTGTTACTGTACTAGGATCAGCATCTTACTCAGTTTGAAAGTATTTGTAAACAGCCCATAATCCTTTCAGCGAATGATTTGGTTTTGCTAGATGACACCTGGCCCAGACCATTTTGTGTCTGGCGTGCCATCTCGGTGCTTTCCTGCTTGCCAAAAGAGCTCTCACTCTAATACTCCGTCCCAGTGTTTAGGCCTTCAGACGTGTTGTCCTTATAAGTCCACGAGCCCTTCTCCGCTCTTCAGGCCCAGACATTAACTTTACACTCAGGTTACAACAAACACAAAGCATTTATTTAGGACAAAAACCTTTCTACCATATACAGTCTAGGTCATCTAATCAGACTTCTAAAACAAAAACCTTATAAATTATTCATGACAGCATGTGTGTAAAGTGCATTGAACCTTGACGCTTACTGCAGATAAAAAAAAGAAACAACAAACACAAGAACATACAATCATGTTTACTCCTCTTCGTCACTTGTTATGATCCTCGATGGCAGCCCTGTAAGGCATAAGTTTGAATTATAGTTATTTCTTAGAGGTTATGGATATTTTGACATACAAACGATCAACTAATCTAACCTGAAGAAGAGCAGTTGTGTAGTTAGGCTGTCCATCAGCTCGTCCATCTCGTTGCTTTTTCTCTTCTGAAACTTTAGCTCTGTCTTCAGTTCTCTGCTGCTCTCCTCCAGAAAGGAAATGGTTTCCTGTAGGAATGGGGTACATTTATACTCGTATACTGTGTATCACATGACCACCTTTTGTTGATACACGATTACATGTCTTCCCCTACGTTTATTCTCTTGATAGGAGTGTTGTGATTTTCCCGCATTAAGGTAATAATGATAATCATGATAATTAAAAGTTGAAATAATATTTTGAAAATCCACTAAAGACCTGAGTGACGGCCATCTGAGGCCACGGTTCTCTGTCAGAAAACAATGGCCGTTCTTTTTGGGTTGGAGCTGAGTTGCTGCCTCAAGCAAAGAAGTTTAGGTATATTGAGGTCTTGCTCATGAGTGATGGGAAAATTGGCCGAAGAGATGAACAGTTGGTTCCGTGTGGCATCAGCAGTAATGCGGATGATCTGTTCTTTGTGGTGGAGAGAGCTGAGTCATAAGGTAGAGCATTCATCTGTGGTAATGGCCACTGGGTTGTCACAGATAGAATGAGATCAAGGGTCCAAATGGCTGAAATGTCTTTCTTTTTAGGGTGGCAGGGCTCAGCCTTAGAGATAAGGTGCACAGCTCGACAGAATAGAGCCGCTGTTCCTTCTCGTCAGAAGGAGTCAGGAGTCAGAAGGCATCTGATAAGGAGGCCTCCAGGACATCTCATTTTAGACGTTCATTAGGAACAACCTACTAGGAGGAGACCCCGGGGTCTCAGTGGAGAGTTTACATATCTCATCTGCCCTGAGAACAATGGTATCCACCAGAGGTATCTGGATCAGAAAATGGATGGGTGGAAATCCACTAGGAATTCTAGACCTCGTAAGATTGTATTTTCATTAAATGTGAATTAGGGTTAGAGACTCATTCTTCACCTACCAACTCTTATTTTGAGTGCAATTAATTTACCAAAGATGCACAGCAGAAGTCAGTTAAAGATGGAGTTCATATTGAGTGTTCTCCAGAGACAGCATAAATGTATAGGCTCCCCTTTGTTTTCCTCATTGTCTCAACTGATTCGGTTACAACACCCGTTTCTACCGCCCTACTTACCTTGTACTGCCCCATATCCTCTCTCCTATGAATGTGGAGGAGTTTGAGTTTTTCCTCCAGACAAGCCTTCTGGAGCTTCAGTTTTTGAATCTCCTCCCTCTGTGGTCTCATCTGAGCCTTCAGATCCTGGGCTTGTTCTTTGGCTTTTACCTGGGCTTCAGCGGTTGCCTCCCTCCTTTTCCACAGTGCTAGCAAAATGGGTTCATACCTGGTTGAGACATCCATTGATAGTCACACAGTTTAGCGTAATAATCAAGAGCAAATAAATAGTATGAACTCAATGACAGTGAGAGTACCTGTTCTCCAGCGCTCTCAGCCCACCCTGCAGGTACTGCTGGATGTCTCCACAGGAGTTCCTCTTGAACTGGGTCAGCTCGTCCTGGGTATTGGACGTCTTACTGATGATCTGGGCATGAAGCTGAGCTTCTAGGTCTAAGAGCTGTTGTTGTTGGGCCGACCTGAGTTGGAAGCCCTCGTCTGTCAGCTGGAGCACCAATGACTGAAGCTTCTCCTTGAAGATGGGACAAAGTTTTTTTTTTTTTACAAGTTTCTTTGGAAATGTTAATGGAAAACTATTTTTTTTATTCTTAAGACTGTTACCTCTTCCTGTTTCAGTACCTCCACCTCACGATGCTGGGTGTTGAGGGCAAACTGGCTGTGAGCACAGTCCCTAGCCATGGCGAACAACCTCCTTTTCAGGTTTCCTATCTCCTCCTGCAGACCCTGTCTCTCCAGATTCACCTTCCACATCCTCCTCTCTTCCGCTGCCCTCGCGTCCCTGAGGCTCTCGATCTCCCTTTTTCTCTCCTCTTGTCTACCTTCTTCCTCTTTCTTCAGTGCATTCGTCAGCTCGGTCACCTTTGAGTCAATTTGCTGCTCTGTCTCCTCTTCATTGTTCCTCTCTGCCTCCTCTCCCTCGTTATTCCCTCTCAACTTGAGCACCTCATTCAGCAGATCCTTCCTCCTCTTCTCTAACCCCTGTACCTCCTGTATGCATTCCTCCATCTTAGATCCAATTATGCCAAGGTCATTTATACCAGATCCCAGCTCAAGAGTGTCCATCCTGGCCTCCTGTGCTTCTTCGTCTGGCACTTCAGTGTTGTCTACTTCACTCCCAGTTACATCTCCATTTGTGAACGTGCCGTCAGGAGTGGGGATATCTCCTGTCTTTGGCCCCTCATGGTGAATTGGGTCGTTTTCTTCATTAACTAATGGAATTGATGGTTTTGAGAGCCCAAATTGATCAAATACCTCATCTGCTTTTGAATTCCTTTGCCTCTCCAGTCGTTCCATTGAAACACCATACATGTTATCACAGCCACCCATGGGATTCTGCTGCCTTCCATTTGTTGCTGAACCTCCTATCGCCTCATGACTGCTTTCCATAAAGAATTCATCTCTTCCTGCATCTTCACCGAGCCATGATTCCAAATCCATTGGCTGGGTCTGCAACTTCATTGGCTTCCCTTGCTGAATGGGCACCAGAGTTGTACTTGCACAAAGTTTAGGACTCTGACTGATGTGTACATATTCTTGGCTCGTCTCTGAAGCCCAGTCCATCCCGGCCTCCTCCATACTGCTGTCCAGCATTGCCAACATTCCAAACAGCTTGCCCTCATACTCCACCATGGTGTCACTGAGTTTGTGACCCGCTGAAGTGAGAGGCATTTCTCTCTGGCAACAGACATCTGCGGTCACTCCAATCCTGTGGATGGGGTCCGTGCCGTGCGACTGACCTTGTTCTTGGTGGTTTTCCGTTTCAGCACAATCCATGTTTGTGTCAATATAGCTGGTAAAAAGGTAAGAGCTGGCAGAAATACTTTTATCGGCACGACTCTTCATGGAGTCTTCCTCTTGGCTGTGGTTATGAGTTGATTCATTCAGGGTTGTTTCGCTGAAGTTTGCCGAGAAGCGGGAGCTAAAGGGGATACCTGTGAGCTCTTCACAGCTTTTCAGCAAGTCGTCCATCTCCTGTAAGTAAGGCTTTATCAGAGCCGATTGATTAGACTGAGTACCTGTGAAGTTTAGTCCAGATTGTGCCGCGTTACACTCTCTCTGCTCCATCAGGGTTCTGTCAGGATCTGCTTCCTCTTCCTTAATGAAGAGAGGCTTGAACCCAGTGGATGAAATTCTATCACCCAGGTCCTCCATCAGTTCAGGTTTAGTCTTGCAGCAACTTTTGATGAAATCTCCCTTGCAGGCGGGTCATCCCTTGACTGAAGCAGATTCATGGGTTAGACAGCTGGCGAGTATTAAGCACGATAGCTGCAATCATGTTGCATGTCAAAACACCGGGGCTGTCCTGCACTGAAGATATGTGGGTCAATGTTTTGGCCATACATCTTTGTGAGTTATGCTGATGTCATTAACACCGGGCACACAGAGCTGAGCATGGGGTCAGATAATTAGTGGGTACGTCTCCAGCAGCTGTCCTAATACTCAGTGTGCCCAAGGCGCCAACTTAATGCTTGGCAACGATCAGAAACAAACCTCAAACAAGTCGACTCGTGCATTCATATGGCCAGTGCAACACTAAGCACACTAATGCAAACACATATAAGCGACTTTTATTTGACACTCCGGCGAGTGACATTGCAGAGATTACATTAGAGAGCTGACTATCAAAATGTCATTGTGCCGACAGATGGGCATTCACATCTATCCCCCTGAATAATGCAGCTGTAATTTCACTCTCTGTGGTGTTTGCCAGGACTGGTCAGAGAGTCCCAGAGTAAATTGATCAAATTGACCCAATACTGTCACTGACAGGGATTAGCTGTGTAGAAAGGGCATGGAAGACCGATAGATGATAGAGGTTATTTTGTTTGCCAATGCCTTCTTGTATAAAATCTAAAGCTCAGCTTGAGCTTTCGTTAAATTGGTGCAGATATATAATATCTACTCCACCTACGACTCTGGCGTGTCCCCAGTGTTGTGCGTTACATTGCTGACCAAAGCCTGAGGTTAGTCACCAGCTGTCTTTTTGGAAGACAGACGTGGGCAAAAGTTACATTCTTTTAGACCTCCACCCCACAAAGGCAGCACTGACCTATAGATGTGACGCCCATTCTGAACATCTACCTATCTGTCTTATGTTTAAGATAGATAAATAGACAGAAACTACATTACGCTTAAAAACTTAGTTCAATGCACAGAACTAGTTACTTTAAAGCTTTACAATTCCCCTTGAATGGTTAACATTTGGTTTGCCTGAGATAATTACACCAAACAGAAATGTAATTGTACTCACTTTTTTGTTTTTGCTCGTTTCCTCTGCCCTTACATGCAGTCCTCAGATTAAATCCATAAGAAATGAGCTGTGATTCAAAGGAAAGAGCGTGGTGAGTGACAAAGAGCGGGTGGGAGCAGTATGTGCAGATGAAGGGTGGTGGAAGGAGGCGGGGGTAAGGACCGATGAGCCAGCCTTTCCCTTCCAGTATGCTGCTGCCATGTGAGACCATGACTGCCTCCAATATGTTTAGGTTTATTAATAAACACTGGGCCGGCAAACGAAGGAGCCACAGTTGGCCGTTTCCCCCTCAGAGAAAATAGTAGACCAAAATAGACCTCTAAGGATTACAAAGAACACCTGGTAGCTGCATGAATGTCATATCTAGTTTCTCATTGATTGAATGTTGAAAGACTCACAACCCACTGAAAGATTGATGTATTTGTACAGTTGTAGAAAACAGGACATTTTGTGATATGAAGGGACTAGTCTTAGTAGTTTAGAAGTCACCGGTTGAATGTTTCATTGGTTTAAAAGTGGAAACAGACATTTACTCCTTGCATTTACCAGTGATGTGTCAGCCGTGACAACAGCAATAAGGATAACTGGATTATAGAGAGTACCTGGTTCACTAGGCAGTCTTAAAAATCCTTGCACATTGCATGCAAGGTGTGGCAGATGTGAATGTCAGGGGTCTTACCAGGTCTCTTCTAATTCAAATTTTTTAAATTTTAGAATATATTGAGGTAAATATTTTGAAATTAATTTAATATATAATTGTAACAATATAATTATAATATAATATAATAATATATATATACCTTATATATATTATAATTAATATAATTGTAACAATTTCTATGCTGTTCTCAAGGCCCGGTCACTCTAAGACAAGAGGTTTTAATCAAATTGCCTGGTAAAATAAATTATATAATAAAAACAGTAAAAAAAAATGTAAATGCTTCAACAAATGACTTTAGGCAATGATTCATCTTTTTTTTAAATTTTATGTGTGCACGTAAACAGAAACACACACAAACACATTATTGTGTACACACAGTTCTTTGTATACATGAATTGACTTTGTAGGTAAGTGTGACATATATAGTCCTTCACATCCAACCTCATTTTTTTTTTTGCCATTGTGGACTTGAAACTGCTCTTAAACTTTATTTAGAATTTTTTTTAAATGTCTTAGATTTAACTTGTTGATGTAACCTGGGGGTACCCCCACATGATGAAAGGGGGGTTTGTAGGGAACCAGTTTACACACAGATGGCATTTATTCTGTGGACATTACATCAGTTAACACGGGGTCATTATGTTTTGTTGAAGTAAAAATAATTGTCAATAGTTGGTTTGGTTGGATCATCCCATTTTCCCCCCATCGGTAACGCTAAGTAATCTACTGACATCTGACATTTTATAGTTTTTGCAGCGGAAGCTCCAGAGTTACTGCTGGAGGTAAAGCTGGGTGTGTTTATTATGGTTGTTGATAGGCTGGTATATATGGAGAGTTTACAGTTTGTGTATCTAGGATGAAGGAAAACACTGCTCTAAAATTCCACCCGTGGCTCCTCATTATCGAGAGGACCGTAAATAGATTCCAAAACTTTTCCGACTGCTTCCCAGGGGAGGATTGGTTTTCACCCTAAACCTCTGACACTCACAATCGTCCAAAAGCAGACTACTCTGCTCTGAGGCCAGGGCAGAGAGAGTGAGACAGGATTTTTTACAGTCACTAAATCAATAGCATTATAGCAGTGTAACAAGATTATTTGACATGAAAGTTCACCATGCTTTAGAAGACCTGAAAATATGTATATGATGTATATAATGTCTACGTGATATAGAGTGAGAATTATTTATTTATTTATTTATTGTTATTAAGGAACACATTAAACAGTCAGACACTAGATGGCCTCAGAGTCTAATTTGAACTCCTTTAAGAACCAGTTTCAACTATTTGAGTATTTCTCCCCACTCTTTCTATAGATTGCATATGAATAATTTAGTAAATAGTCGTGATTTAGTTGTAAACGGAGTATTAAATCCCTAATTTTATAGCAGTGTAACATGCTTTGTAACAAGATTATTAGAGATAAAAGTTCAGCATGCTTTTTTTCTGTTTGTCAATCTTGGTCTTTCTCAAACTTGACATGGATTTACTATTCATACTTTTAAAATCTGATGAACAGGTTAAAAACGGAACGATTGACACTCGTTTAAACTGTGTGTGTTATAATATGAATAGAATTAGCCAAGATGACTAAATTAACTAAAAATCCAAATTTGGAGTATTCAACACCTTTTTCAACCAAATATACTTTAATTTGTATTAAACACATCAAAATATGAATCATTGCATAATTTAAGTACTTGCATCTATTTGATTTTATTTAAATTCTAATTTTTTAAAAATGCTCGTATTCAATTTCCTGGCATCAACATAAACCTGTTAATAATGAAAACCATACAATTTAATCTGTTAAAGAATATAAACAAGGTTTAAATTTGTCTCTCTGTGTCATAAAAAGAGAGATTAAAACACATAAATCTTAAATATAAGGGTTTAAAACCTTTTTTGAGTACGCCTTCTAGAACATCTGCGGTGACCTCTTTGACAGTCTGAATCAGTGTTTCCGTGACATGATGACGTCCCCTGTGATGAAACATCTCATGCGTATCTCATTCTTTCTTGCTGATCCCTGTTAGTCTGTTTTGGCGGGTCTAGGCTTCAGCCAGATAGACCATAAATTTGGTGAAGTGTCCGAGCACGATCTGTTTCCACACTGTTGTGCCGATGCAAAGCCAAACAGCCACTGGGATGTAGAGAGTGACTCTAAGACTCTCCCTGACCCGCCTGCCATAAAAGTCATCATCTTTTCAGCTCTTCTTTGTCTCTTTTCTGTCATTTGCCTCACAGAGAGTAGTGATATTCAGCGCATGTGGGTGTGGGTGTGGGTGTAGTGTAGGGGGAAACCAAATATTTAAGGAGGCGATGTAATTGAGGACTTAACGTCCCACTGATTTAAGCCATATGCTGAACATTCACTTAGCGTCCAAACTCACCAGAACATCCTGTCAGCTGTGTTCTCCTCTTCCTCCTGTCTCTTTTCTCCTTTAATCCCTTGATCTAACCCATAAAATACACTGGAGAGCTTCAGTTTCCAGAGAAAGCTGAACACATCAATGTTTTTTCTTTCTTTTTTTTGTGTGAAACATGTAAGATTGTGAAAGGTTATATTATTAGATTTTGGTGCAGAAAATGCTGTGCTTATGCAGTGAATTCTGTTTTTGGCCCAGTTAACTTTACTGGTTCTTACATTTTGTCTGTTCTCTCTCATCTGTGTCGTTGGATAGGCACATTCAGTGCCTCTTCATAACATGTCATAGAAGACTGTAAACTTGAATTATCATTCATTTGAATGAGTGGTAAAAACTTGTTTAGAACTTCTGCTGACATAAATATGTTCAGTGCCAGTGACACATCATTTTCAAATAATTGAACTTCAGAATTATTAAACTGCTACTCGAAATAATAAGACATACTCAAATCTCTTAAGTCAAAAAAATGATGGTCCAATTTTGAGTTAACTGAATCAAAAAGTACATGTAGTAACTCTGAATATTTAATCTTTGTTAGTCTAAGACCTTTGAGTTTATGAACTCAAAAAAATTGTGACACCTGATTGCTTTAATTTTTTTGTGTTCTGGTACTTTATTTGGGTTTACAGTAAATCAAAAATGCACAATGCCAGGATATGTGCGTTTGTTACAGGTATACAGTTCTCGTTGTACTCGTGTTTTTTTTTTCAAGACTGGACTCACCACATTTGACCTTCAGGGATTTAAGTTTTTTGCTCTGTGTTGTTTTTAAATCAAATGAAGCCCTAGGTACTGAATACCAACAATGTGAAATAGTTCTTTAAATGTTCAATGTTTTTCCTAGAATATAATTTACTCTAGAAGACAATCCAGTCGTCATGGTTTTACTTAAGTATTTTTGTGGAAATAATTTCAACCCACATTTGTAAAATAAGACCCTGCTGACTTGCATATGAAACCAAATTAGTTGCTGTTTTTGTTTTTATCTAAGGCACATTCTTTCATACTTGACATAAGAGATACAATGCCTTGTATTACCCTCAACTTTACTAAAAGGTAGTAATATAGAATCCATGTTTTACCACTACACATGTCATCACTTGACCAGGAAACCCTGTCTCAAACAGGACATCAGATTTTTATTGAGAGAACATTTTCTTATTACAATGTTATTACTACCATGTATTCTATTTAACCAGTTAAATTATTATCCTGCGTAAATATTGAGTCATACATTTCACAGAGTATAAGTAGATTTCATTACATGCATTTTCTTTACAGAAAAATTGGATTTCATGTTATGATGTTTTTTTATATATGGGTTATTGGCACCTTACACATTTTTGGTACATTGTTTTTTTTAATTCACTCAGGCACATTGTCTCAATTATCCTGGGGTTGTGACCTTATACAGACTCTATTTTCTGTTTTGTTGCATTGTTCCTTGATGTCTGTCACATCATGCATCGTCTCACTCTGGCTAAGTGTGGTTTAATGACAGTGATGTTATTGGATGTTTATCTTAAAGAGAGTGTTTCTGTTGGATAATTGTCAGATGCCATCTTCTTACTATCCTTGGCCACTTGGTGTTTGTACCACTCGGCTTTTGAAGAGTATTTAGAGATCACTTAGTGTAATAAAATAGAGGGTTAGAGGGCCTTGTGCACCTTCCTCTCTGTGTTTTTCCACTCTTCTGAATTAAGTAAGTGACATCTATTTAAAGATTAACGTCACACTTAGCAATAAAAAAGACACAGAGCAGCTACAGCATGTTCTCAGAGCATTTGTTTTTTATGTATTTTTCAACCATACCTTCACTCCCTTTGAAGGAGATTCCGTCTACTTAAAATCAAAATATGGTATTTCTGCTCTTTCCATTTTCTAGCAGTTTTTTCTCATGTTTTGAAAATAGCCCCTCATCTCTTCTAACTTTGGTTTGTTGTATCATCTTTGTGCTGTTGCCCAGTCGCATTAATTTCCCATGAAAGGGCACTGCAGATGAAAACAGCCGATATGGGGAGATGAGAGGAGTTGACAGAGAGGAGCTCACACGCTCAGTCAATGGAGATCATGGTTTCCGTCATGAGTGACAGACTACAGCTACAGAGAAACTGCTAAAGCGAGACAAGCGAGGTGATATGACAATTGGACTCTTTTAGATACAAATGGATTTACACTGACATTAGGTTTTGACATTGCAAAAGAATGGAGTGCACGGATGTGTCGCCAGAGTAAAATATGCCTTTTCCACTTCTTCAGGGATTTTATGATCCTGTCTCCAGCGGTATGGCTCTTGGAATAACAATATCAGTCTGGCTGTTAATCAACCAGTTGAGCAGTAACACTAAAGTTTCTCACTGATAACTGAATTAATTATGCTGAACTTGAGTAATTTTCCAACTGATCATTTTTTCATATTTTGTTATATTTTCATTTAACAACAGCCCTGAGTCTCCTTCTGTCATGTGTGATGAGGCTCGAGAAAAGATGGAGAAATCATTCCTCCAGATCATTGTCCTGCTGGAAGGTTCAATGCCCGGAGACTCCCACTTTAAGTCTCCGGGCAAAGGCTTTTAGGTTTTTAGAAGCTGTCCAGGGCTTGAAGAAAGCATCAAGGAAAACAGCCCAATTGCATCACAGATCCACTACCAGACTTCATAGTGGGTATGAGGTGCTTTTCTCAAGGCCTGCTTTCTTGTTAGGCAACAACCAATTTTGACATTTGTTGCCAAAAAGCTGTACTTTGGTCTCATCTGGCATATGACCTTGTTCCATGAAAGTCTTTCGGCCCAAACATTAGGCACTGTAGGCCCTTTACCTTGTGATATCAACATCGTGAAAAAACAAATAAACTTAATAATGACCCCAACATGCACGGTACCCAAAGGTAAAACAAAACATGACATTACGCTTACTGACTTCAGCGACACCTGAAGTCAGTAAGCGTAATGGAGATAAAGGGTTTTCTTACGCAAGTGTAATACATCCTGTTTATGTGGGGGTTTTTTTTGTAGCTTTGGGTAATGTGTGTATGTTTATTTCTTGTTTTCACAACTTTGATCAACGTTTTCTTCCGAGTCACATGACCAGATGACCTGGAAGTTAAGCGAATGTAACATTGCTAATTAAAATACCATCAAACGTTTGTGTATTATATCTGTTTTATTCACTAAACGAAACATTAAAGTGCGCCCTGGGGTACATCAATTTTAAGGGCCCTTAACGAACAATTATAGTTTTGGTTTTTGCAGATCGTTTTTTTTTAATGTGTTGTGACTTTTACAGTTCTTTCAAATTGATGAAGATGTTTTCATTATTTGCTTGTATTTTGTCTGTTTACATGCGTTTTCCTAAATTGCAGCGCGTTTGCCCCTGTCGGCCACCGTACGTCTGTTCTCAAATCTAACGCCATCAACTACTCACAAGATATTTCTATATATTTTGTGTAAATACATGCAAAACTAATGGCCCCCCCATCACCCTCACACATTGTTTGCCTTGTGTTTATTTCGCTACCAAATGTTATTGCGCAAACACACTTAAGAAAGCTGTGTTAACATTTCACTCAAAGCCCTGAAGTGCCGCTCCAGCGAGCTGCCAGATTAGTTCGAGACACATTGTCTTGTTTGGGCATTAGTAAGCAAGGATCTCACTTGGGCTCCGGCAGAGAAAGACTCTGCAGGTCCACCAACATATAATTCACAGCTCTTGTTGTATAAATGATTTCATTCCTCTGGCCTGACTCATCTCTTTCCAGTAGAGGCTCATTCATCTCTTACTAGTGCCACTTTAGGACAACCATATATCATAACGGCTCCAAATGTCCAGTCCATCAGAGGCTTAACCCTAAACTCAAAAATATAATGCTGAGATGCAAAGTCATTGTAGTTATTACTATGAGTCATTGGCTGGTGTGTGTGTTGTATTTGTGGATGTTTCCATGCGCATGAGTGTTTTTGAATCCTTTATATAATTGTTTCTATAAGTTAATGGAGTGGTGTAAATGTTAGTCTGAGCTCCTACAGTAAATGTTGATATTACGTGTTTCAGTAAAATAGGTTTTAAGACTAAAGTTCAATACTTTATTCAAAACCCCCAAAAGCCTCTTACCACGACGCTTTTGTTTTTCAGAAATGCATTCAACATAGAAAATCACTGCTCTGTTTTCAGCTGTCATAATTAGATGCTGTGTGAGTGCCAATCCTGTTATTTTACAAAAGATCCAAGAGAGGTCACCTCAGGTTTCCCGGCTGTTACGTCAGGGCCTCATTCAAACTGCCCCCTGGAGAGAGTGAAAACCTCTGCAAATGGAGAGAGAGGTAGAGACAAAGAAAGAAAGAGGGAGATGGTTGGATGCATGGATGGAAACTTGTTGCCTGTTGTTGTCCAGTCCCTCACAACCCAGCGGCCACACCCTCTCAGGAAGTCCTGCTCGAGAAATATTTAATCTCTTGTTGTCAAGGCCATTTCACAACTACCCTAACCTGCTCAATGTTTACTCAAGTGACAAGCCTTCATGCTACGTTAAAGAATTTATATGGAACATAATGCAACCATATATTTTAAGTGCAAATTCTGCAGCATAGACAAAATTGGGTTATGTTATTATAATTAGATTATTCCAAACCAATGGAGCTATCAAACCTCATTATCTTCCAGGTACGGACCTCGTTTGGGATTCCTGTTAGTTTAACAAGCAATACATGGCAACGACCAAAGGTCAAAGGGATAGAACTTAAAATATAAAAATGGAATAATTACAAGAGTTGTTCTATATCAGGAGTATCTAGGCTGGAATGTTTCTGCACTGTTTTATTTTAGTAAATTGTGTAAATCTGTGAGTATCCCCATGTGAGCATAAACTGGCTTAGTACACAGCCAGTGTGTTTTGGCTCTGAGCACTCCTGGGTTCTGAGAAATATTTAACTGTTCGCTGTGAATATCAGACGCACAAAGGTATTTCTATTTCTATTACTCTGACTATATACATCCCCCAAAAATTGGGGATATAATGAAAACGTAACCGCAGCCGCAGCGTCCGCAGATCTTTTTCGAAAACTATTTCATGGACGTTTTTTGCCTACAAAGGCTTTAGTGGAAGGAATAAATGATCTTTGGAATGGTTGGTTGTATGTTTCCAACACAAGGGATACCTTTATCTGCAAAATTGTCAGGCCATAATTTCTCAACCGTTGGTCCAATTTAGTACAAATTTGGTGCAGATGAATTAACTCGAGGAGATCTATCTTGTAAATGCCATATTTTACTCTAGTAGTTTATACTTTACTCTCTAGGGGGATTTTGTTTTTGTTTTTAAAGAAAAAACACTGTTTTCCTCTACATAACTCTAAAAATATTTCATGGATGATTTTCAAATTTTATACCTAAATAGACTTTAGGCAGGGAAGAACTGGATTGCTTTTCGGAGCCATATGTCCATCTGAATCGACTCAAAGAGCTCTAGCATGTATCTATCACACTTTACATTTTATAAAAGTTGATATTTTACTCACTAGGGGGAACTTCTTTAAAAAAACACAAACATAACTTCATTACTTTAATTTGAGGAGTTCAAATTGCTTGTACAATGCAGGTAGTTGGGGGCTTCTCAAGGATATATCCATTGCTGTCTGTGTGTATGTCTAGAGAAGGTCGAATTATCTTGGAAGCTAGAGCCCTCCACAGGCCAGCCTCATCTTGTTCAGGCTGAAGCAAAAACCCGTTTGGCTAATAAAATTTTATGATAGGCTTCAGGGTCCCAAAGTTGATCTATGACAGGGATACACACTGATGAGCAAACCTATTTCATCTACTGTGGATGGTTCCAGAGAGAAAAAGGTCTAAAGTCAACATTACAACATTATTCAGCTTGTCCAGTTACATCACAGCTTTTAAGTTCATAGCACTCAAGCTTATAAAAATGTGTGTTTAGAGGTTGCTCTAAAAGAAGAAGCTATTCATGTACTTCATTATCTGTGGATTATCTGCGTGCTGCCTGATTAACTGAATATCACTACTTTCCTTTGGAATAGTAATAGTGACATCATTTAAGAGTCGTAAACTTCTGTGTTACAATAATCCTTTAGATTGGAACAAACAGTAAGAAAATGACCCTCCTTTAGCCTCTTTGTCTCCGTCAACTGGCTGTAGGGCAAAATGATTCCCTTGAGATACCATAAAACAAACAGGCAACTCCTCCTGCTTCATTTTCACCCGACATCCCCTCTTTCCTGTACTCCTCTTCTCACTCACTCACATATCCACGACTTAGCGGAGCGTTTCTTCCCACCTGTCTGAACCTCGTCTTTTTACGCCTACGTCAGGAAGGTCAGAGAAATGTGACTGTGAGCGGTTGTCCCCGTCACCCCGGCAACAGCATGTCTGGGCAGGGAACACAGCGAGGACTGCAGTGTGGTCAGGAGATTTGGTTTGGCTTCTCCTTTTTTTCTCCGTGGCTTTTTCATTCTTTAGGTGCTTTGGTTTATATTTTTGTTCATTGCTCTCCCTGCACTTCTTTTTTTATGCCGGAGCTCAATGCCAATATTCCAGGAATCCTCTCTGTGTAGAGTATCAATCTGCAGCAAAACTCTTTTATCTTTCTCCATCCTCTTTCCATGATTACCATCCTCACGGCTCTTCCATCTTCTAACCCAGATATTACAGGACTTCAATGTAACATCAGAAAGATGTTGAGCTCTACCGTCTAACAGGCTTTAGAATTTAGCTGGTAATGATGAATACCGGTTTGAAGTCGAAACCCGGCCTGATTTGACATCGACACTGGGTTGATGTGGAACTTTGGTTGGAATTCAAAATCTATTATCTGTCAAAAACCATCCATCCATCCATCCATGTTCTGTCACTAATTGCAGAGTGGAGGTCTTGATCCAATATTCACCCGGGAACAGTCAACAATAATTCACAACCATCCCCACCTTTTTTTTTGTACCAACATTGGTACAAACCATTTAATAAGAAACACATGCAGTTTGATCTTGCTGCAGATAAAAAAAAACAACCATCCACAGCCCAACAATTTACTGTTTTATCTTGCACTACCTCCTTCTTGGCATTGTTGTTCTTATATTTCATCCTTAATAGTATATAATCTTTACGCATATTTGTAATTCTAGTCGATTTTTTTTCCCTTATCAATTTAGATCAACTGAAAGTTCAGTCTGGAAGACTATCCCCTGGCACACTCAGGCAACGGTTATTGCTCATATTATTCTCACCTTTCACACATGCTCAGTCTCAATTACCTGCATTACAAACCTGAAATCTAACCTAATTTTAACATCTGTCAAAGCATGTCAGAGTAAAACATCTGGTTCGGCCAAGACCATTTTTATTCCAAACTGAAATCTAACATCTGTTCAACATTCCAGTCCAACATCTTCAGACGTTACACTGACATGCTGCGCCAGACGGGAGGTACTGAGCTGAACACCTGTTTCGGTGTTATTGATGTTGTTTTTTACGCAGTTTCCATGTTATATGCTTTTGTTTTAGGAATGGAGTTAGGCAGTCTGCACAGACAGAATGACTGTGCAAACTGGACGAGAATGGTAAAGCTGGTCCGAGAGAGCTGGGCTTATCCCATCCGGCAGAATGGATTTCCTGCCTGCTGCCTTGTTTCAGTCACATCGAACACACATACTTTAACACGGGTCATTGACAAAGTTTGTGTTGCTATAAGTGGTGTGTCTGATTTTGGCGATGTGTGTGTGGAGCGTCTTAATGTCATGTCGTTTTATCCATTATATCAGTTGTATTCTGCCCCTTAATTATAGTTTTGCAGACAACTACATTCCACTTCAAAACTAGAATAATGCTCAGTGGATACATTCACAACATTCCAATCTATTCCATTTTAATTCAATGAAGACTTTACCAAAATCAAAAACATAGCCCTCTAACTATTCATTTAAAGGGCAGCCTAACAACACTAAAACATGTTTAAATCAAATGGATCCTTATAGATACTTTTTTTCATCAAGATCCATGCAAAGTTAGCCACGGAGGAACAAATAAGGAACCGTTCAGAACAACAAGCTTAATCAGACAATAATCACCGGAGATCACCCAAGTTTCAGGAAGCTAATGCTAACAGAGATGCCAAAGCTAGCGAGATCACATAGCTAGATCTCTCTAAAGAGCATAGCAATAGTGAGGATAATCTTAAAATGAATGGATTAGCATCCTGTAACGTATAACCCGCTTTCCAGGTACCTGAAATATTTGATTATGACCTTGAAGCTGAGATTTGTTTTCTGAGGCTGGGACCTATAGCTCTATAGCAGTTTTAAAAAAAAAATGCTAATTACAGTAATAAAATGCTGTAAATGCATAAATGGAATTTTTACTTTCGATTATAGAGAATATATAGAAATGTTTGTAATGTCATGTATCGTTATGTAAATGTTGCACTTATGGTTGCATCACGTGATTATGTCATCACACAGAGTTCACATTTGTTTATAACAAGGTTATTATCACTTTGTTGAAAGTACTGTTAAACCTTCTTACCATTATTATGCATTCATTTGCACAATAGCTGTATGGATTATTTCACCTGGTTCATGAATATATGATGTATGTTTAGTTTCAGGCCATGCTAGTGGGTTGACTCAGTGGATGGACAACTCAGCCCTCAGTTCTTTTTGGACAGCTGTTGTATTGTAATGCAAAATTTACATTGTCCATAATCTCCATGTGTTTGCTTTTACATTGTTGGCCTTGTCATCAGATTGATAGCTCTTGTATTGGGAAGAGGTTATTATTTTTATGCAAACATTATTCCACTGACTAGCAAAGTTTTGCAATATATCCAAAAACATGGTCCTGTATATCACTATGATCATTTGTCTAAGAATAAATAGAGTCCTTGAAAGCCGACATTCTTCCACTAATTATTGCTAGAACTAAATAGGAAATGTACTCCAAAAAAAAAGGTCTGGTTATTTGCTTGCCAATCTGTCCTCCAAACAAAGATATCAACGTGGAATATTTTCTGCAACAAATCGTAAAGTGATACGTCTGTGCATGTGAACGTAGCCAAGGAATGTAGCTGGAACAGATGAGCTAGAAAAGTAGAGATGGAGACAAAAAGATGCAATGGGAGAAAGGGAGGACTGGCAGTACATTCCCCAGTGGGCTCATAGTGTTCTGGTGGGTCATGATTCTGTACCTCTTACTGCAAAGAGACTGTACAGCTCCTTCTCAGACATACAGAGCGGGGCTGTTTTCTATTTTATCGCCATGGAAACATTAAACCATTTCAATCTGTTGAGCATGAGTGAGCTAAACTATGAATCACAGAACCCCTCCCAGCACACACACTCAGTATGGATTCCCTTAGCACATGCATGCTCATACACAAACATCACACAGAGAAGCTGTGAGACATCACTTACTTAAAAAAGTGTAATAGCTCACATTTGTTTGGGGGAGACTGCTGATTTGAATTTCATACACTATTTTGGTTAATATGCAGATGTACTCCAGATTCATAAACCAACCCTTGGCTGGATATTATCCTTATAAATATAAACCGTGTATAAGAAATAGACTGAGGTTACACATTAAGGTTTTATGATCTACTTGAGGCATTAACGCCATCAAGCCAATATATACTCAGGCCATTAACCAAATTTAGCCCAGGAATCTGAACTGACAGGTCATTTGGCTGCTTCATCCCGGAGATTAACTGAAGACAATGGTGGAACTGACCCTGTGTGCATGACCCAAAGATTTGCTCATATTTATGAATCATAAAGGTGTAGCTGTAAACGACGTGTGGATGGAGGTGATTTCCACATCCTGTTGGTGAGAGGACAGAAAAGCCAATCTCTGGACTTACTGGAGAACTGATGAGAGTATAGAGTATTTTCTTTCAAAGTATTTATTGAATATTTTTTTGAAAGCAGGTACTTTGCAAGAATGAGCTTGATTTCCATCGCCCACTCCAAAGAATGCGAGGAAGTTATGAATGAAGTCAAATACTGTATAATATTCATTCAATGAACTTTCTACACACAACAATCAGGACTTGAAGCGGTGCCTCCTCCTATTTAGGTTTTTTTTTTGTCATTTTGTGCCATTTTTTAAATTTTTTTATCATGATTATAAATTGGATTTGGGATTATTATGTTGGTTGCTTTTTGCTTCAAGAACAGTTTTCAAACACTGCTATCAACTGTCTCAAATATCTTCTTTCTCACTCGTTCTTCAATGAAATTCATCTGTGGTAAGAGATCAAGAGTATTTCATGATTTTTCATTGTATCTGTGGACACTGAAAATCCAGATTTTTTTTAATATAGAGGAAAAAACTTATCATAACCTTATTTTATATTTTGCAGCTGCATGTTTGATTTTCTGTCACGTTGACTATTTGTGCAGGCTATTGTTTGACAAGGGATGGTGGGGGAGTTCAACAACTACTTATAACAAAGTTTCAGCACCTGGTGTTCTTAGTGATAATGTTCAGCCATCTTTGGAAACAGATATTGCTTTGTTTGGAACATAACAGTGCTTATTGACCTGTTGCATTTGAAGATTCAGGTGTTTCTCAGTCTGTCCACTCTGGGCGGCACGCCCCCACCTTAGGTTGTCTAGCTTCCCAATCTTTAATCCATTGGGTCCTCTCCATGTTCAAACTGGATGAGCCAGTCCCACAACCCACACACAGGGGGTATTGGCTTTCTACCTGGCTGCACAATGACAGGAAAAGAGTTACTCCCTCTCGCTTCTGAAACTACAGCTGAACTTGTCTAGTCACCTTTTCATCACTGGACTTCTCAAGGAATGATGCCTTTTGTTTTAGGACTTAAAAACACCATCTGTCTCCTTCGTAAAAACAACGCAAAGGCTTCACCAGGCCTTCTGTCTTCTTTTCCCGCTTGCAGAGTGATCTCTCCATGGATTCACTGGTCCAAGGTGTGTATTTTTCCTTCCAAGTTGGCATAATGCTTCATGGCATTATGCCTCCCAAAGCTGGGATGACTGCATCTGATCCCCGAAAAGGAGGCTAGCAGAAAACACAACAGGAAAGGGAACAACAGCAGCAGAAGAAACTACTAATGGCCCATGCAACTGAAGTGAAGAGCTCATTACCCAATCTGAAATGGACGCCTGCTGCTTATATAGCGCCTTTCTATGAACCCAAGGAAGCTTAACAAAGAGGGTAGTAAAAAACATACTAATAAATAAAGATTAAAAGGAGGGATGTGTAGAGGGGACATTGAGATCATAAGTCTTTAAAAACAGGTGGTGTTTGAGGAGTTTTTTTTTTTAAATCTCCAGGGTTGCAGAATTCCTGATTTCGGGGGGGGGGAGTTCCACAGGGCGGGGGCTTCAACGCTGAAGGCTCTGTCGCCGAATGTTCGCAGCCTGGTGTGGGTTGTGGAGAGCAGACCAGTGTGAAGGAGTTTAGGGGTGGAGAAGGTTGATGAGGTACTGAGGGGCGAGGGCATGGAGGGATTTGTAAGTGAGCAGGAGGAGTTTGTTGTTGATGCGTGATTTGATAGGAAGGACTCCATTACAGTAGTCCAGACGGGAGGTGATGAAGGCGTGTATGAGGGACTCTGCAACAGAGTCAGAGAGCGATGGCCGGAGACGAGAGATGTTCTTTAGGTGGTAGAAGGCGGATTTTGTGATGGATTTGATGTGTGATTGAAATGAAAGGGTGGAGCCCAGGACGACGCCTAGTTTGCGGACCTCGGAGGATGGGCAGATGGAGCAACCAGCCACGTCTAGAAGGAGATCTCCAACCTCACGGAGCAATGCCTTAGGAGCCACAACCATGAGCTCTGTTTTGCTTTTTAAGTTTGAGGAGGTTAGATGACATCCATGTTTTTATTTCCTGTAGACATTGGACTAGGGACTAGGCAGGGAGGTGCGTGGATAGCTTGGTGCTGATGTAGAGCTGTGTGTCGTCAGCGTAGGAGTGGAAAGAGTTGCTGGATTGCTGTCGGTCAGTCCTGACACAGCTGTGAGAAGTGGGAGGAGAGGGTGGCTCTCCTCTACAGAGGGAGGGACCCAGAGAGAATGGAACCTCATTCACTCTGCCGAACACACACATACACATAGATGGTCTGCAAAGCGGTTCTCAGGCTGAGAGAAAAAGTGGAGCGAGGAGAGGACAGCACACTCGCTGCGTAAGTTGCACTTTGTTATGTCCCGGCTATCCATTTCATAGCAAATATTTCACATTTGCCAACGTGACATAATGTGAACAAAGGGCATGGTTTTATCTGTTTATTAAAAGTGGCTTTATGAAGTAGAAAGTATGCATTTGAAGTATTTTTCCTACTTGCATGCTCATTGCAAGTCTTTGTCTTCTCTGACTCACCCATGCACACTTTCCTGCCGATGCGAACCACATGTCACACATGCATGCGTATACATGCATACATGGGCGCTGCAGAAATCCTGCTCTCCTCCCAGGGGCTTCTCCCCTACATGAACAAAAAAGAGTGTGTAGAAATGGGGGGAAAGTGGGGGCGGAGGAGTGCAGGGGAACATTTTGTAGAACAATGTGGGAATGTTCTCCATACATTGTTAACAGTGAGGCAGGCATATGTTCTGGCATATTTAATTGATATACTTTCATATCTCCTGTTTGGGTTGTAATGACCCTATTCTCATCGTTAATCTCCCTATTTGAATTTAAATCTCCACATTCCTTTAGCGCCGTTATTGCTTTGTCATGCCACTCTGTCCTCCCTCTGTCTTTTATTTTCAATCTATTTAGCTGTTTTTCCTTCTTGCTTTCTCTCTCACTCATCCTGCTGATCTCATTGTTATCCCAGGTGGTGACAGACAGTAAAAACAGAGACACCGACACAGGCTAAAGTGGAACAGAAGGGTTGAATCATCAATCCCTGAGAAACAGGGAGATTCCAGATTCTGCAGCTTTCTCTAAAGAGGACACATTGATCCGTGTGGAAGTACTGGCCCTTAGTCCTCTGGACCTCTAAGATGTCCCGAAGGAGGTCCACGGGTGACCTGGTGCCCAGGGACGTCGCTGCGATCTTAGCCCGAGAGGCAAGGGCTCAGCGTGGGCAGAAAAAGCCTGGTTCTTTGGGCCAGGCTATCGGCTGGTTTAAGGGAAGCAGGAAGAAGAAGAGCATCAGTAATGGGCTGAACCGAACTCGTACTGGTGTGATAGATGCTAAAACCGGACATGACAAACAAGTACCTGTTATGGGTGAGTGCGCTCAAGAAGTCTTATACAGTCTTATACAGTTTTATGTTTGAGTTTTTCAGCTGATGCACCCATGTATAATAACAATAGAGAGGACAATACGAGAGCAAAATTACACCAAAGCAACGCTGTTGCACATTTTCAGTGTTTTGTGACCATCCAAATTTTTCTCTAAATGTGTTGAATCACCTTCCATTTGAAATCAGTCTTTATTTACGAACATGCAGCACTAAAGAATAGTTTTAAATAGGGATCAAGTTAAATGAAATTTGGAATCTTTGAAGTCATAAACTAAGATGGTTATCACCCGAGTGTGTTGTGCACCTCAGCTTAGCATCTTTCAGCTCATGTTTTGGCTTAACAGTCCGGCACATCTTTGCTATTCTCGGTTTCGGTACATTCCTCAGACAGCAAAAACCTTTCTAAAGTTACTGAATGCAATTTAGCCAACACAAAACAGCAGAAAAACTAGCTGGAGAACAAAGTTGAGCTATTAGCTGCTGGGGAAAAGCTGAAATTTAAATAAATAAATGCAAGTTCAAGAGAAAAGCCCAATCAGATGTAAAAGAAAGAAAAATAGAATTTCATTGAACTTAGGGTTAGGGTTACCATTTTCAAACCCAAGAAAAGTCTTATTTCATTCATAACATACCAATGTAAATTTATGGATTAGGAAGGGTTTATATAGAGAAACTCAGCCTGACAGCAACTATAATAGTAGATATTGCTTGTCCTGGATCAGCCATTAGACTGTATGTTCAAGATTTTTTGGAGAAATGTGTTGATTTCTGGACAAAGATGAATAGAGAATAGGAGTTAAGCTATTATCAGGACATCAGTCTGCACATAAAGACTTGACTTATGTGACACACACACAGCTTCACACGCACAGCCTGGCACATGGCTCTAATCCGTCTCTATGTTTACTGATGCGTTTGCTTGTTCGGCAGCACAGAGATTACCCACGGTCCCTATTTCCTGTTTTTGTTCCACCGCTAAAGCTATCCCTTTCTCTTCTGTCGTTGCATGTGTGTGTGTGTGTGTGTGTGTGTGTGTGTGTGTTACTCTTGTTACTATCCAGCAATTCTTGGAAATCCATACTCACGGTCTTTCAGACCTTTTTTGGTCTTTTGGCTTTTGTACTTGTCCTCTGCCTAAAAGGGGCTTCCACGATGCCTTTTTCCAGCTATATCTACTTTATTGTTAACAGACAGTAACTCCATTTGTAAACAAATATTAACTAGTAGTGAGGCTAATAATTCCCTAGTAGAGGAAGTGATGCCAGAGCTTGTGGGAGCCATATTATTTCAGCTTTTCTGTAGGGGATTTTCTTATTTCTAGGACTATAATAGAACACTGTTAACGTCCTCCACCTTCACTCATGTCCAAAACGGTTAAATTATGAGCATCTAGCCGGTGAAGGGCTGCAAATTCAAAAGTGACCTAGAGATTGCTGCTCTTTTATTGTGGCTCCTCAATGCAGTACAGCTTTTTACGCTGTGATTTATGAAAGGTGTATTTCTTTTCAGCTTTACTTAATGCTGTGTTCATGTGTGTTGTTGTAGTTAGCTTTCGAATGATTGTGACTGACCTGAAGTGGGTACTATTGTAACACTGATGGGATTTAGGAGATGAAACACTGATACTGAAAACTCTCCTTATTACACACTACGAAGGTGACGCCATGAATTGTTAACTGGATCTTGTCCAAGTTAACCAGCTGTCAACATAAACAGAGTCTTTGTAGCCTGGGGAAAGTCTGTCTACCTGAAGAAAAACAACAATCACGCTGTTTGACAGACTCATTTGTTCCTTATTTCAACATCATGGGCAGCCAGCTTTTTTGTCCCACATACATGTGTTAACAAAATGTTTCTATTCTTTTCTCTGGCTCTTTGTGTCTTGTGTGTGAGGAAAGCCTTTCCCCCATAATTATTATTAATATTATTACCTTCCTTTTGTTGCGATTAAATCTTCCAGAACCTGCTGGGTGATTTTAGCAACATGAAGATATTAAAGCATTAGTCTGGAGTCCTTCTGTCCAACTGTTTGCTCTATATGACTAATCTCGTTTGTTTCAAAGACCCACATCTGTGTACAAATCTCCACTCTCAAAGCAAAAGCAGCCTTTATTAATATAAGTCTCAACTTGACTGAAGCTGAAGCAGTGACCTTTTCAATCAATCAATCAATCAATCAATCTTTATTTATATAGCGCCAATTCACAACAACAGTTGCCTCAAGGTGCTTTCCAGAAAGAGCAGGTCTAGAACAAACTCTTTATATAATTATCTACAGGACCCAACAAATTTCTCCGTGAGCAGCACTTGGTGTCAATGGCGAGAAAAAACTGTCCTTTAACGGGCAGAAACCTCGAGCAGGTCCAAGACTCAGGGTGGACGGCCTACTGCAATGACCGGTCGGGTTTGAAAAAAAAGAGAGTGAGAGAGAGAAAGAGTGAGACACAGGTGAGGAGAGATACAGACGGGGGAAAAAGCAGCAAAGATATCAGCTATAATCCACTTTCTCCAACCGCTCCATGGTCGGGCCGCGGCAGCAGCAGGGATCCCAGGTTGATAATAACATTAATATTAATGTAACATATAGTGATAGCTTATGGGGAAATACTATACAATAATAATAATAATGATAACAACAATAATCATCATCATGAGCGTCTTGTGATCATTGGACATCGAGCAGGTCCACAGCAGCAGAACCAGTCACCAACCATGTGACCTTACAGGGCGAGAAAACACAAAGACTCCAGGAAAGAAGTCAAGTTACTAACATGCATATATTTATTATTTATTTTATTCCATTAAGATGCATTAATCCATTTAACATGCATTAATCCATTTAACATGCATTAAACCATTTAACATGAATTAATCCAGTACCATGTTTTAATCCAGTAACATGCAACTTTTGCATCCCATACTATTCTGACACTGGTGTCATGAGTGCAGCAGGAACAGTTTGACTCAACTAAATATGAAATAAATCCTTAATATCTTATATAAAATGTAATTGTAACATTTAACATGAGTTAAAGCTCACCCTAGTGTTGAAAATATAAAACTGACTTTTCCCAAAATCACTGCAATTCTTGCACTCATTAAAGTCTATGGGCATATAGAATTTGAAAATGATCTAGTTATCGCATTTATATACACATCGTATATATACAGTTATTGTGCTTACACGAAGGATCTGTGGTAGGAGCGGACGCCATGGTGATTCTATAATATCCCCGAGTTTTCGGGGATATAAAAAAGACCATCAAGCTGATTTATTTTCAAAATATGAGGAGAGAAAAAGACCATTAAGGCTTGTTACTATCCAGGCATTAAGGGATTGTGTAAATTTTATCTCAGGAGAAAGGCGCCTGGTTATTATGGGCTCAGAATCATTGTTATGCAACATCTACACCAGTTATACTGATTCATTCATTCATTATCTGTAACCGCTTATATTGTTTGATAGGTTTAATTATGAATAATGATTGAATTTTAATTGCCATACAATACCCAATGCAATGTTTTTATTCATATAGTAAATATATGTATGTATAGCAAAGCAGTTAATGTTTTTGAGTCTGTATGTCTTTAGTTATATGCAGACATTTGAGTGGTAATGAAAAAAAAACAGGATGAGGTGTGGTTTCATTGGTTCCATCCAAAACACACCACAAAATAACTATGCTAACAAACGGATCTGGAGTGAACCGGAAAGCGAGGTGGAGCCGTAGATCATATATCATGGGAGCATTCTCCAGCTCTGTTTGTACTTTTGAGACAACATAGGATGAACTGGCCAACTATTTTAACTGAGACACGCCAGCTAGCAGCAAACAAGTGTTATTCTAGTAGGGATACATGAAACCCAAGGGGGGCTTTACATCAATACAGATTCTTTTAAAAAGGGTACATTGTTTAAAAAGTTTGCGAACCACTGGTATTGACAACTACTGGACACTAACAGAAACCATGAATAAGTTATCTCGATGATGATGAGGATGATGATGATGGATTAACCGTTTGGGGTGACAAGATGTGCCAAAACACGTAAATCCCACACAAAACGACTGAAGATGAATGTTCTACTCCACTACTATTTGTACAATAATCCATCACCCCTTGTTTCTGTAGCAACCATATGCAGTTCCTTCTATTATGTATCATTGTCTGCGTCGTCCCTACATAATAATAATAATAATAATAATAATACCTTGTACTTATATAGCGCTTTTCACAAAACTCAAAAGACACTTAACAGAGTATAGTCCGGATGGAGAAGTGGAACTTGGCAGACTCAGATCTGGTTGTCTGTGATCCAGGACTCTTCAGTCCAAGACTGCAGGGGACTCTTTTAAAGAAGTTCCACTTGTATGAAGAAAATGCCTCTTTGGTACTCTGAATTCCTGAGCTGAGCTGTGCATCAGCAGGATTTCTGTGTCAAGGTCTATTGGCCCACCATGCATGTGTGCGTGCGTGGCAGCCTGGATGCCAGACTGGGCCTAGAATTATACGAGGGAGACGAGAGATTACATCAAATGACAGAGCCCCATTCAGCCCTGAGAAAGACTCTTGAGAAAGACTCTCGCAATGCTTTTTTAATTAGAGTAACCTCTCAGTACAAACACAAACACACACCACTGTCTCTTTCTCTCGGATTGTTCAGTTTTTGTTTTTTTTGCCTATTCATTACCGCATATTGCTGTTTTTCATCTCCATCCTAGATTGCTTAATACCCTCCTTCCAGCGCTGCTGTGGGTATGACAGCCTTCACTGTCAGCCCACACGTATTACCGTATAATCAGCCTGTGTTTAAAGTTGTCTGTGGATGTCTATGGGGATGTGTGACCGAGTGCTACCCTGTATCAGAGGGTATGTCTGCCTTTGTCATCGGCATATTGCTAGGCTTTGGTAGGCGCCAACCAAGCACCACTGCTCATTACGTCACCTTAAACACACGAACACACACACACACACACACGCCCCAGCAACTACCTGCTTTGTCCAGCACAGCCCATCTTCCGCTGCTAGCTGTTTGAGCAGTGCGGTCATCCCCATGTGTGTAGTCATTGTTTTCTACATCTGTGAAGTCACTGAAGAGTACGTGTGTAAGAATACATTTTATTGTCTTGAAAATGCAAACCTATAACCTGTTATTCGCTCGAATTTCAATATGTGCACAGATTTGTGTGTGATTCGGATATACACCAATGCATATTTGTATGTATATACATCTATATATAGTATTTATACATATCTATATCTATATCCAGTATATAGATGTATCTAGATATATTTATGTATGTATATAGATATAGATGTATGGACTTTATAGAGAGTGCATATGAGTCAACGGGTTGCGCACACAAGCTTTATGAAAGTCAAGCATTTATCTTTTATTTAATGTAAAGGTCTTTTTAAGTTTAAAAATCTCTTTTAAAAGAGAGGCCAAGGTAGCAGCCAATCACTTATATTAAAATGCTACAAATACAACATGTATAGCAAAAAATCTACAATAAATCAAGAGAAACTATTCATACATGGAGGCCTCTGAAGAAAAACAAGCACATCTCTCCATCACCACATCCTTTATGATTCATTTAACCCTGTCATTTGATGCAAGCAAATCTAATTTTAAATCTTTTTGGTAACTTGTTCCAAGCCAAAAGTGTATCATAGGAATGACTTGCTGAGTGACTCAGAGAAGGGTACAGAGGTAAGCTGGAACTTTATCCAGTATTTCCTAATTACTGTATTAGTCAATGACATCCAACCCACCAAATCCTGACTGGGTTTGCAACATGTACATAAAATGAAAGCTTGTCATCCAATCACATACCCAAGCACTCTACGTTAGATGTGAAAGTGCTAAGATCATCGCTTAAGTGTAAGTGAACGTCTGAGGAGACCATGCACTTACACTTAAGCATTTGAGCACAAGATGTTGGAGGTGCATGAAATAAAAACTGTTCAAGATGGTCTATTTCTCACAGTTTATATATTTTTGGAGTAATCACACCACCTTTAATGAGAGATTTGTAATTTACTGACATCACTTTTATATGTTTAAAGAGAATGTGTGGAGCATTTAACCAACTCAGTATTTAAGTAAGAAGGCGCGTGCTGAAAATAAAACCCTTGGAGTGTGTGTTGCTGCCACATCATAAAACAGTCAGTGTGTGTAGATTCACAAACTTAAACTAATCATGTAGATTACAGACTGAGCAGAGCAAATGAAGAGCAAACATCTCATTACATGCAGAATGTTGTATACGGCCATGGCTCTATTACAGGCCACAACTCAGGACCACTTTAATACTGAAAACCTGACAGGACGAAGGCGGCGGTTAGGGGAGCAGAGAGAAGCCTGCAGCAGAGATGGAGCCGTCTGAAAGTTTAATGCCATCACACAATGTTCCCTGCAAACATCATTCACCACTCACAAGCACACATACGCACACACTTTGATGAGTAAGGTTATTTTAACTGGGTAAGCAGATACCTCCAGGTAACTCATCAATCACCACTGACCCAAAGTCACATGGGTGAGGTAAACTTCACACAGGCAGCAGCACTGTGAGAAGCCCGTTGTCGTGGCAACAGTACTGTGAGGCAACAACACACTCTAACATGCAGAGAAACATGTGGCCCTTGGTTGTCCTTAACCCCTGTTACAGTAACTGTTTTCTCATCTTTGCTGTAGTTAACACCAAAAATGTCATTGTGACAAAGTGTTTAAATGCTATGAAAGGTTCCTTACACAGTTTAATTGTTTATTTTTAACTCAAGTGCAAGTTTTCAGCTCTCCTTTCTTACTAAATTTATGTTTCAATCAATTTAACAATTTTAATCCCGTAATAACATGTCATCCATTACATTTCATTCAAATTAGACAGATATTAAGGAAAAGAAGAATGTTTAATACAACAGATAATTTGTGATAATTAATCCATTAGAAAGTCTTGGCGCTCAGACTCTTTGGGGAGATAGTGATTGACGGGTTTCTGCCTGAGAAGCAGCATGATACCTGCCCCTTTGGAGTCTGGATATTGGTGGTGGTGGCTGATGATGATTGTGCTGAGACTGATGAATGATGAGGTTGATGGATTTGCGAAGTTTTGGCGAAGATGGGGAGGTAGAGGGTGCATGGACCAGCCGCATTAGAAATGGAGAGAATCAAATTTAAAAAGGAAAGTAGCTGATGATGAAAGAATAATAATGCAGTTGTGGGACAGTGACTGGAAAAATGTGGCCGGTCGAGTGTGTGTGACCACTAGAATTTAACTTATGAAGAATGTTCATTCTTTTTCAGTCAAACGTCTTATTTTTAATAATTTCATTTTTGACTTAGATTTATGTTTATAAAATGTTGGTTAAAACTGCAGTCAGCAAGACAAATAGAATAGAGTGCAGACCGTTTATTGAGATCATGTCAGTGAAGGGTAAATTGCTCATAGATCCATTAGTAATGCCTTGGGGCTCCAGTAGGTGAGATCATGCTGCTCGTTCTCAATCACTACAGATGAGTGAAGGCAGGAGCTACGTGTCCTCGTCTTCTCACTACTATTCCCTGTTTTAGGTAAATAATTACTGTCCACAAAGCGCTATAAAGTTATATGTTCATGTCAGTAATAGTTTTCTTATGTTGTTATTATTTTGTGTGAAAGCGAGACTGATATTTTCTGGCATAGTGTTGAAAGTTTCCTGCTACTCTGTCAGTGTCTTAGCTAGCTACCGGAGAGCGCGTGTCGCCGCCATATTGTCTGACTGCTGGCATTTGACATTTGTATTTAAGATAATTACTGTGAAAAATGTATATATTTGTTTTGGTAAGCTGGTAAACTCTTTACAATGTTTCTGTAAGAGACCATTTCATAAGGCTGCTTCATTTAAAAGAGTTTGAAAGCATATACTGCCATATCTCATATTGTGACTCAGTTAAGTAAATTAATGTTAAATAAAGTAATAATTGAAATATTGAATAATTTAAGAGATGTTAAAGATTCTCCAGTCATGGTTAACTGCGTTCCTGTAACTGAGTTTGTTCATACTCATACGACATTCCCCTCTCTTCATCACCAATCTCGGCGTAAGATTTGACCCTTAACTCACTTTTGATTTCCACATCAAACACATCTGCAAGATCGCCTTTCACCATCTCAGAAATATTTCCAAACTCCGTTCTTCACTCACCTTGAGTGATGCTGAAAAGCTGGTCCACGCGTTTGTCTCCTCCAGACTGGATTACTGTAACGCACTTCTCATCGGGATCCCTGATAAAAGTCTTCAAAGACTTCAGTATGTTCAAAACAGTGCTGCAAGGATCCTGATGAGAGTTTGTAAACACGAACACATCACCCCTGTTCTTCATTCCCTTCATTGGCTTCCCATCTCCACCAGGATTGATTATAAGATCTCTCTCCTCACTCACCAGTGTATCC
>VRLP01003229.1:0-68195 GCA_009660295.1 Lophius piscatorius | reverse complement strand
TTGATTTATTACAGCGGTGATCAGGGGACTGATGGAAGAGATGTTAGTTTTCACCAGGGCTGTAGGAAAGGGGTCGAGGGCACAGGTGGAGGGCTTCATCGTCCTGATGATAAACTCAACCTCTTGCTGTGAGATTTCTGGGAAGCACTTTAGAGGCTGGGAGATCTCAAACTGTGAGTAAGCAGACTGGATAGGTAGAGTGGAGGAACCAGAAAGGACAGAACGGATTAAGTCAATTTTCGATTTGAAGAAAGCCATGAAATTATTACAGTGCTCTTCTGTAATTTCTGTAAGTGGGGGAGTTTGTGGTTTAAGAAGATGATTGATAGTGGAAAACAGCTGCTTAGAATTTCCAGGACTGGTTTTGATAATGTTCGAGTAGAACAGTGACCGAGCCTCTCCAAGGGACTTTGAGTAGACATTTTGGTGTTTTGGAAAGGCTAGCTTGTGGACAGTGAGACATGAAGCCATGTAACGCCGCTCAAGGACACGCCCAGCTGCCTTCATTTTCCAAAGCTCGCTAGTGAACCAGGGGGCTGAGCGGGAGAAGGTGACTGTTCTAGTTTTTACAGGGGCGTGATGTTCCACGATGCTACTCAGGGAGTTATTCTAGAAATCCACTGAGTCATTTGCTGATACAAAGTTTGCAGAAAGAAGATGCTGGAGGTCGACTGTCATGGTTTTATGGGTTGATGTTTTTCAAATTCCTGAAGCAGATTTAACGTTTGGGATTGGTGAGGGGGGACACAAGTGACAATTCCATGGAGATCCAGATCGCACACAAATAGATTGCTGAGAGGAGCAGAGTCAGTGATGACAAGATCCAGAGTGTGTCCCATGTTGTGGGTGGGGACATTGACAAGCTGCCTGAAATTAAAACAATCCAGTAGTTGCGGAAATTCGGATGCAAAACGACATGCAGGGGAGTTGACATGAATGCTCATATCTCCAAGTACTATAATATTGGCGACAAAAGGTTGTAGATCTCAGAGATGAAGGCTGGGTTTGGTTTGGGTAGTCGGTAGATTAGAAGTATGGTCATGGAGAAAGGGGGCTTACAATTAAATGCCAGGCCTTCAAAAGAAGAGATCTCCGGCAACGACAGTGGAGACAAGTCCAAATCACTGAGGTAGATGAAAGACAGACCATCACCCCAACCAGTGCTGCGGGCTTTCTGGAGATAACAGTAGCCAGCGGGACAGGTCTCATTCAGGACAAAAAAAGCATCTGGTTGTTGCCACGTTTCTGTAAAACACATAATGTCCAGACACTTCTCCAGGATGTGGTCATGTATGAGGCATGATTTATTTGTGAGAGATTGTGTATTAAAGAGTTTGATTTTAATACTAGATGGAACAGTGAGTCTCTGTATTGGCCGAAGAAGACTCAAATCCACTCCACGTTTTCTAAACCGCACAGTGAGTAACTTTATGGAGGAAACTCCAGTGCCACAAGTGGGAAGAGCGACAGCGTTCTGATGATGCGTCTGAGACGCAACGGTGCGCACGTCAGACCAAAAGGACGGAATGGATTTTCTGAGCGGGAGCGGGAGTAAACAAACTTAGAACGGCAACTTCTGTGAATGTAACGGGGCCGGCGAAGGAGTCCAAGTTGTTTAATAACCGATATGCACAACGGAGTGTTGTAGATGTTGAATTTAATCAGTTGGGTAATGGAATCATTTATCATCATGCCAGTTGTGGAGACTAGCCCGTTATTAGCCGTTAGCCATGGACGAGATGCACAGAGGACGTTAGTAGCCGTTATTTTCATGGAAATGATGCCGAGAAAAAAGCTATCAAACACAGAAAGTGATCAACAACGGCTCTTGGTGAAAGTGTCACGGGGGCAGTGATGAACAAGACGGATAAACAAACTGACATCAACGATGAACAAACATAAACGGACATAAACGATGAAACAAACAGGTACAGAAGTCTCCAGGCGATGGTACACTTGCAGCAACAGGTAGGCAGACCGTCACCAGACTCGGTAGAATTCGTACAAATACAAATTCAAATACGGATATAAATCCAAAGGTTTTGCCAGTGAGCAACAATAATGCTATACTTGTCGGCCAAGACGCCAGCGTACTCTCCCTTCAGCATCCAGACTGCAACTGACTTACAACATGACTTGTCATAACCAAGGGAAATGGGAATTCTGTTCTCTATTACTGAAGTTGCCAAATCAAAATATGAACCTGATCCCTACTGAGATGCTGTGGCTGATTCTTAAAAAAAAAGAAATGGCAGTTAATGATTACAAAGCCACCATTGTGTCTGAACAAAAGCATTTCTGCAAAGAAGAGTGTGCCAAAATCCACCACACCAATATCAAAGCGCAGATCTCCAGTTATTATGTTCTCAGTTTTTATTACCAGAGGTGGTACAACTGCCTTTTACGTTCAGGGAGCAACCATCATAGCCATAGCTGGTCATTTATACCTTATTAAATATAATTTAAATTTAAAACTTGCATCAGTCTTTATTTTAGTTGCCTTTGTTTTTATCATAACGCCTAAAAGTTGCTGATATTATTGAAACATCATCGCCAACGCAGATCCTTTGTGTTAGCGCTATTACTCAAAACTCATCTAATGGATCTTTATCCAATTTTATACCCAAATAAACCTCAGTGAGAGGAAGAACTTGATGAATTTTGAAAAAGGTCAGTTGTGTATTTCTGTCACTAGGGTGAGCTTTATCTCTAAAAAGTTTTCGAGGTTAGCCTTTTATATAAAAACAGGGATATACACTTGTTGTTGGAGACGATGGCACAGTTAAAATGTTGTTAAAAGGTCCAAAACATTTTAGTATGAGAGAGACACAAGTATGTAAGAATCGGCCCTGCATTCAGTTTATCCTTTGAATTACACACAGTCAGAGTATTTTAAGAGTTGTTGTTCTCTGTTTCATTTAATCGTATTACTGCTATGACCTTGTTAAATGTCATAAATTCATCTCACATGCATCAAGGCTTCTAATCAAGCTGACATGATTTTCAGACTTTTCGATATGATGAGCAAAACTAGAGGGAGAGTCTCCATAATGAAAAAATCTAAAGGAAATCATCAAGGACAAAACTGCAGCTCAATTTAGATGAGCACAAATATGATGCACACACTATGCCTTATTCCACGTGCAGGAGTAATATTTGGACATTTTTGAAAAATGACCATAGCAGATGAAGAGACGATGCAGGAGAAGAGAGATGAGGAAGAAATAAACGACTGAATAATAATTTGCTGTGGAGATTTATTAAAAGCGTTTTTATTCCGAAGAAGCTTTAAGTTTTCTCTCACATCAAACTGTGAAGCCAAATTTTGTCAAGGAAAACTGAGAATCTGCAAAAATTTAATACAATTTGAACTATAATCTCAAGAAAGGCATTCTTTAGAATTTCACTGAACTGGTTGTTGCTATTTGACACGTGCTTTAACCAAGCATTAAAGACTACCTGCATTATACGGTCTTTAATCAATTACACAAAAATAACTATAAGACTTCCCACTGTAATAAAAGCAACATGTTGCAAATAAATCAAACCCCCAGCTCTTTTTGGAACAAATGCTGCTGCTGGTTGAATATGTGCATCTTTAAATAAAGATAACTGATGGCGGATAAACACATGGTTTACAAGTAGAGGGAGGAACACATTTCTCCAAAGGATGTTGCTCTAGGTAAGTTGTCCTTAACTTTTGAGGGAGAAAATGTCAAGTAAACTACATATTAGGTGAATGACAACTCTTTTATATTTGAAGATCCAAAAGTCCAGTGATAGACTGTTTGAACATGTTTGTGGTCTTATCATTAAGGAACAAACATTCTAAAATAACTGAAAACATCTGTGTACGTGTTGCCAGTAAAACTGAACTTTCCTAGTAATTAGGTGAATATTTTGCACGGTTTGGAAGTGAAGTACACAAGGAAAATATGGAAAGAGAACCATAAAATGACGAGTAGCAGACAATTGCAACAATGGAAGATAGTGGCTGTTCTCTGTGGCTGCTTCTGAAAATGCTTGAAGCCACATACAAGCACCTTTCATGCAGCTCAAAACATACAAATGCACACACTTTTGACCTAGACTTTGAAATAATATCAATGTTACTATATGTTGATAAATAATACAAAACAATGAATTAACTTTCAGAATACATTTGGTCACGAACATCCAATAAGATGATCATATTTGGAACCAACATCTTTCATTATTGACTCTCAAAAATAATCCCTCTTCAAGTTAAAAACAGAGCTCTTGGTTCAAAAACACCCAAAAACAGGGATTATCAGTCGATCTCAGTTATGAAGTTGTAGTCAGGTGAATTTCTGGTGCTCCAGAAGTCAAATTGTTAAACTGCATGCAAAAAAAAAAGCTTTCTTGTGGTACGACAACACCAACCCCATAGCTAGAATTCATTTATTGATCAAATATTCAGAGAAGAGAATGGGTCTTCCTCAGGGTTTGGGTTGTGTGACTGCAAACTATCTCATATAATCTGGATTGTTGAATTACCATGTGGTTGAATCACACACAATATAATAGAAAAAATATATTTAAGAAAACCTCACATTAAATTGCCTTACACTGAGCAAGTTTCACTAAACAGTCATGTGAATAATGAAACTCAACTAAATAGAAGATAAAGGTTGAAGAAATATCTTCCTACATCTGAAATCTGGTATGAGAATCAAAGAATTATAGATTATTTATGATGACTAAAATAAATACAATTATACAAAATAGAAAAACAAGAGTAAATAGTATGAACTGTGAAAACATTGTGCAAAAAATTTATATAAATGTTAAATGTAAACTGTATATAAAGAAGTTTCATTGTGTCAGCTCTCTGCGTAGCTGTCTTTTTGTCCCTGAGGAGGTTAGCTATGATGATGAAGTAATCATCATATTTCTATATTATGGTTCAAATGCTTATGATACTGAGGAATGTATAACTTGTTCTGGCAAAAAAGGGAAAATTAAAAGTAATTAAGCGCAAACTCCAAATATAGCCTCAGCGCCATGAGGACATCATACAGCAAAACCCAATCCAACAGTTTCATTTATTCACCCCTCACTGACAGTTCTGCCATTATTTCCGACTAATTCATGGAACCTGTTTTAACCCCATTTAACCAACCAATAATAATAAACAATTTAATGAAAGAATAGATCAGTGTTGCGTTATTTCCCTTAAGCTCAAATCTATCCACCTACAGCTCTAAATCATAGTTAATCATTTATCTGAAAGGTTATTATTCAGGAAGTAACTTATAGATGTTATTAAAGTCAACATACATTCTTCAGCAGGATATTTGTATAACTATCATTGGTATGGCTAAGATAAAACCATTCAGCGGTCCACGTCTGAACTAGTTGTTTGCTATAATGGTCTAAAATCATCACGCCATTTTCTTTTATCACTGGTAATTTGCATTCTGACATAGAATGACCTGCTGCTACTTCAGCTTTATATACTACTTATTCCCATTCCATGTACTCTCCTCCACCATTTACTCTTCTCTTTTTTATGCACTTCCCCTGCCTTCCCGTCTCTACTAAGTACCAACTACCAGCACCCTCCAGTCACAAGTTGACCTATATAAAGTTCATTGTCCACAAGGAACCCACATAGATTCTTCCTTCATCTCAAATGACTCCGTTACCACACCACCACCTCATTCAAATCAACACAATGTATACGGCCCAGGCTAGAATGCTGAGATGTACAAACTATGTGTATTGAACGTAGACATACCTCCCCCCACACACTTACACACATCCACTCCCACACACAGTATATACTACATCCACACCAGTAATGGACTTACCTGTAATTACAGTAATTTGTCAAAGTACACCTTGATTTATGATCAAATCAAAAGAGAATCTAGAGGTTCTAGTGACACTCGCTGCAGTGAGTGATTAATGCTACGCTGCTAAAGTGTGATATCATTAGGATATTTTGGTCGTGTTGCACTTGTTATGTTGCCAAAAGTTGGGCAACGCTGAGTGTGAAAGTGGTCAGTGGAACAGTCGACTACATTGTAATGGGATTACTCTATATCTTATATCTTACTTTTTTCTTTCTGCAAATAATATGATACAATTTAAAATAAATAAATAAAATAATAATAATAATAATAAAAAAGCTAGTTTTTATCCAGAGATAAAGCAGTAAATAAATTTAAAAAAAACATAATGTAAATTGTAAACAAAAAAAAAGAAAACGTTATGTTTAAACAACAAAATTCTGGTCTTTGAGCATGAAGGAGAGAAAACGTTATCACCAAAATGTAAAAGGGAAAGCCAAGTAGGACAAGAGTAAATCTAAAATGTTCCATTTGTCCATGTTATGTACAACCACTGGGCTTTATCAGAATTCAAGCCCTTTTAAATTGCCTGGAGGATAGAGTCAGAGTGGAAAAAAAGTGAGAGACAACAATTGTGCCAGCTAAGAACTCAATGCAGTTAATATGCCTTGGGCCTGGTGCCAGCATGGAAAGTTCCACATCCACAGAAAGCTGCTGAACACAAAAAGCAAGTTTTAATACTTGCAAAGCCAAACCAGATAACTTACTACGCCTTCAAGTATACAAATTTTTCTATGAGTCAACTCTTGAGTAAGGCTTGATAATGTCGAAGATATGTCGAAAAGTTAATAGGTTTTGATGAAATCTTGGAGTTTGAGAAAGAGAATATATGACTGAAAAAGGAGTTATACCCTTGGATTCTGGCTAACCTTTTTTAGTTTCATCAACATTTTTATGATATTACCAATATTATGAAAAATAAAGGCCAATCAATCAAGGCATTTAAAACGTAAGATGTTACACAACTATCCACATCTTAATAAAGATCTGGAATATTAAAATAGATATATAAGTTGAAGGGAGAAATGTATAGAAATTTATGATTGAAGTCTTAGTGACAATAGAGTTGGTGGATGTATGCGCCCTCTGAGTACTCTCTAGATAAGGGAAGTGATTGATGCTGAAGGCTACCGCGTTCTAAGGAATACGTTTTTTTTCTCATTGGTGATGAGAAAAAAAAGAAGCTAAAGGCAGACCTGGTCTTGCGCTGTGTGATGCAGATAAGGTGGCTCTGCTCATTTCTTCTCCACATTTTATTGGTCTGTATGGGTATGGCCCATAGCTTCCCATTATACCATAATAATTATATATTCACTGAATAATAGCAGAATTAACAGAACATAATAACTTCATATGATGGCCTCCTGAAAAAAAAAAATCAAAAGTAATGATACATCCAATTATCAGACCCACTAGAACAAAATGGCAGCGTTACTGATATGACTAAGAGCCCCTACTACTGCATAAAAGTGAAGGTCTTATTCAAATTCCTCCTCCCCAATTTGAAGTGTTGTCTTCCAGAGAAATAGATTATTCTTCTGAACATGGCCATAGTTTCATCATAGTTGCATCACTTTCTTCAAGAAGTGGAATTCCTCACAGCCAGGTAAAATGACTGAATTATCTCAATTCTTGAAGGTAAGTTATTTCTACATGGTTCTCTTAAGCGTTTTGAACTCATTTCCTAAGGCTTAAGGAGCTGTACGGTGAACTGTGTGGCATTTTGTTGTAGTGCAAATGTATTTTTAGTGAAGTAGTGCAAATGTATAAATATTTAATGGAGTGTATTTTTTTAGTGCTTTTCTCATTTCTCAGTCGGTCGCGCATTCACACATAATCATTCACCAGTGGGAGAGACTGCCATGCTGATGAGTTGTGATCGCTATAAGTAAAAACACATCTGGAGTTATTTGAGGTTTAAGTCTTTCCAAATTACTTAACCTCTTATTAATAAATAATTGCTCTACCTCCTCTATGCCTTGATGGCCGCTCAAATGATTTCTTCTTCAGCAGCAAAATCCGACGCAGTTGAAAATGAACGCCACAACATACACTAAACGGAGAAATAGTTGTGTCATTCATTTAAAGTTAATTTTGGCATTTAATTTAAAAAAGGTGGTTTCAAGTTTAAGCAATGTTTTTATTTTTTTTAGTTGGGGAGTGAGAAAATGCCCCAAAAATAAATGAAAAGTAATACTTATAAGGAAGTAAATTTCACCTCAAACTAGTGGTTTTCAGGCCATGTGACCGGGTGATGTCGAATGGGAAGTTGTCTTGTTAGTGCTTTACATTAGAGCACAGTAATAACACGGTAATACGATGGTAACAGTGTGGTAATAAAGAGGTTAAACACATGTAATACACTGTAATTACCAAAGATAATGAGTAAGTAATACCTTGGGAATAACAATGGGTATATATGGGGAATATTTCACTGGAATTTATGTAACAGTGCAATAATGGCCCAACAACTAAGACTAATAATGAGGAAACACATTTTAAGATAGAAATCAGCTAAAACTATATGGTAATAGTTTGTAATACTTTAATTTTACCAAGTAATACTTTGTTAAAATGCTAACAATAAAATTGGTTCTATCGGCCCAATATTTGGATAGAAAATGATAATATGGAGATATTAATATTGTAATATTAAAATAATGAGGTAATACAAGTTGATGTTTGCACAGTACTATAGGCTACTATACATGTTATACCATCCAAATTAGATCAAAGTTGGTACTTAACATATTATAATGCTGAAATTCATCCAACCCTTTCATTTTGAACGTTCTTTTTTGTTTCAAGGCAATCCTGTACAAATTGTATTGTTCATCTTGTGATAAAACATTTGGTAGTTTCCATGGAATATCCACGATTCAGTCCTGCAAAGTGAAAAAATACCTTTTTCTATTTAATTTCAAACAACTTTTGGACTTGGACTTCGTAAGGCCCGTGTTCCACTACTATTCCCCCTCTCCCGAGAGACAAATTTTTCACTGCTTATATAGCATGATCAATTTCACACCTATGATTAAATTAGACAACACCAAAATCAAAATGGGTAGGTAAGTTCTCTCACTCTTTTATTCAATATTGGAAGGTAAAATGATAAAGAGTCCCAAATAGGACTTGGAAATATCTGTATAGCTTTAACAGAGGGAAATTAATGATAATAATAAATAATAATAATAAATGGCAGGAAATTGTGGTTAGTTCCCTGTCAAACAAAAGCTCTTCCTGGTGTGAACAATAGGACAAACAAATGATAGTATTTGGCAAAAACAAATAAACAATTTGTTCCATTTAAAAACCTGAAATATAATAAAAATTTGTTTTACTTTTACTAACTGCTATGATGTGAATTGTAACTTATTGCAAACAAAAATAAACCCCGGATACTAAGTGAAATCATTTTGCTTAATCTACACCAATCTGCTAAAGTAACATTAACACAAGTAAATTAATATGGTGTAATGTGATGGATTAAAGGAAAGGGACAAGTGGTGAATAATAAGGAGGGCTCAACCACTTTGTTACACTACAGAGGTGCAGCTACTTCCTGGAAACAAGTGTAGTAGTTTTCTGTGTAATAACCATGAATCAGTGCTGCAAAATACATAACTACCTGTTTCTATTTATATGTGTGTGTTTGTGTATATAGTTGATTTATAATATTAATGACAGTAATTATTCAGTGTATTTTTGCCTTTTACCTTCCCCCACATTTGTACATTTGAACAAAGGGTGAGCTTTGTGGAAACATGATCCACATATTAAAAAGCAAGCACTCCCAGGATATCTTCAATATCTTTCATGCTGAATGCTGAAATCATGATCTTATTTCCGTCCTTTCTAGATTTCTTTCAATTCCTGTTATTCATCACGGCCGTATTGTTGTTGAATATGCTGTTCAGGTTCAGTACCAGCTGATACAGTGTTTGTGCAAGTGCTTTGAATCTTTAAGGCTATGTTCACACTGCAGGTCTTAATGCTCAATTCCGATTTTTTGCTGAGATCCGATTATTTTTGCGTGGTCGTTCACATTATAATTTAAATGTGAAAAGAGTGAAAAGTCTACGCTCCTGAAGTGACCCATATGCGCAGAAGAAGACATGACGTCACATGCAGCACGCTTAGTTTACGGAAGAAAATAAGGAAACCACACATGTCAGCGTGTGTGTATAAAAGTTTTGATGTTGTTGTGCAATCGGAGCCGACAAAATTATGACTAAGTGATAAAGGGAAGAAGAAGATTAAGAAAAAAGAGAGCAGAGACTGAACTTGCCCGACCCGCCTCCTACGGCTTGGAATTGTGACGTCTGTCTCACTCAAATTACGCAAAAGTCGGATGAAATGCGACATGACCGTTCAGACTGAGGTTGCTTTGAAAAACATCAGACATATATCCCATTTAGGACCACATATGAAAGTGGCCTGGGTCTGATATGAAAAAATCGGATTTTGGCTGTTCAGACTGTCATAAAAAAATCAGATATGGGTCACATATGAGCAGAAAAGTCAGATTTGGGTTACTTTTGCCTGCAGTTTGAATGTAACTTAAGATACAATTAAAATTATCAAAAGCCTGTATGTCTGCTGGGAAGTGACTTGCAATAATAACCCAACAACACAATATATGGCATGCAAACAAGTCTCCTTCTATATGTGTCTTAGATTCTTCTGCACCTTTAGATAAACGAGTAGATATTTATGGTTGTACTAACATGTGCTTGGAAACTAGCAGACCACAAACATAAACACACACAGGCTTGAGACCCCCCACAGGGAGGGGTGTTTCTGCTGTCAGGAGCATATTCAAGGTAATAGAACCTCACTGTAGTCCCAGAACGGAGCACTAAAGCAGAACTGAGTTCTGTCTCCCACTACACGCACCACTGAACCTCCAGACGACAGAATGCTGCACTGGCTGACCAAATCAAACCCAATCTAACCAAAAAAATTAGAAAAGTAAGTTTGAAGGACAAAATGCAAGTATTTGTCATATTTTTCATCAAGGTAAGAGAGAATCTATTTTTTGTTGGGAAAGGTGTCAGTCAGTGGAGCAACATTTACGAAAAAAGTGTTACTCCTGTATTCGCAAACAGTACACCTTGTGTACACTGAAGTGTGGAATGAAATTCTATGGAACTGTCATTTGCCGCTGCTGCGGTGGCAATATTTTACTGAGTATGGGGAGCTGTAAACACCGTTTTCGTAAAACAACATTTTCCATAAACCTCAAAAACTACTACAAAAACTATTACCTGGATCATTTTTCAAACCTTATACTCCCTTAGAATTTTGTTGGCGGAAGAACTGGATTGGTTTTGGAAAAGATATTTCTGACACTAGGGGGAGCTTTATCTCCAAAAGTTTTCGGGCCATAATTTCTCGGCGATTGATCCGATTTAGCCCACATTTGGTGCATATGGAACAACTAGAGATCTATCTTGTTTATATCATATTTAATCTAATAGTTCATATTTTACTGAATCGGACCTTTTAGTCTAAAAATACTCTGCACAAAACTTAGCATACTTAAAACAATAAATTTGAGGAGTTCAATCAGGAGGATGTCTTGTTCAATGCAGAGGATTGGGGACTCTTTGAGGGTATAAGCTTTGAAAAGCATAGGCCTAATTTGGTACTTAGTCATTATCATCCGTTTTGCCTTTGATAAACATGTAGTATGCCTGTTTAGTGCATCAGTACTTTTTTCATTAAACTTTATTTTTGTTCCACGTTCATGGTATTTTTTTTCTTTCAGTTTTTTTTCATTTGATGGTAAGTGGACAGAAAATAAAATATGTTTTTACTAAAGTAAGCAAAATTTATGATTAGTAGATGAATAAATTTAATTATGAAGGTAAATCAAGTTTACATGAATTAACTTAAGTTAATTAAGATCATTTAAATTGTAAATAAGAGCTTTTCCATCAGACTGGATGAAGACTCAGGATCATGAATGGTTCACCATCATCATTCCAACCCCCAGCTTGAAGTAAAAAAATGACATTAGTTGAGTGCACCTTGTCAATCTTTGTGGAATGACCTGCTGGAAGCCATAACTCCATCAGACTGCTCTAGCCAATGGATATTATTGCTGATCCCTTTGGAGACGGAGTGGAAGTGTGCAGAGAGGCATTACTAGAGGGTCCCAGAGGAAAAGACAGGACCAATAAGCTGCAGCGATATGGAGTTGAGTGTTGAAAGTCTTTGGGGTATCTGGGTGACCACTGCAGTAACAAAATGGCGATTTGACTGTCACAAATTGCTCAGAGATAGAACTGAGCCATGGCCACTCTGCAGTGAACCCGACGACTTTCCTCTTAACTCCCTCTCTAATCTCTAAAATGTTTATCGTAGACCTGCTGAGATACAATCCAGCAAGAAAAAAACAATACAGTCCAACTCATAGTGCTTCCAAATGCTAAATCAAGGATAGTAACTTTTATACTGGGACTGAACAGCTACTACAATATACCAACACAAGCACACAAGCAGATAAATGAGCAGCTCAAAACTGCTTTAAGGAAGGAACAAAAGAAGAAGAAAAAAACGATTTGTAAATATTATCCAAAGAAGGAGAATAATTCATCCGTAGACAAAAATTTGTTGTTGTTCCATCTCTTGTTATAAGAATGTCCATGAATTTAATGAATGACCAGAACAAAACAACCTTAAAATGAGGATGTAAGTCGTTTCCAACATGTAGGCTCATATTTACGTGGCGCCATTTGTAAAGAAGCACACGTTGACTTCAAAAGCAACTTTTTGCCTAATTTACCTTCAAACATCATTTAAAAAGCATCGTCAAATTTTTAAAGTTACTTTTTTATCACATTTACAGCAATATTTAATGAAGTTAGTGAAGATCATTGATTAAGATTAAAGAGTAAGACGTAACATTTATTTATACGTAATATTTATTAATTAGACATTTTATTTCACACAAATTTCCTAGTAAAGTTAATATGACAAAGCTCATAAATATTGCTGTAAATGTGATAAAAAGGTGACTTTAAAAATTTGACACTGCTTTTTAAACATTGTTTGGAGTTAAATGGGGCAAAAAGTGAATTACAGATATAGTTAGATATTCATGTTATAACTGTCCAGCTTTACTGACCTTGTAAAAGTGCCTGGTGTTTGTGAATGGGTCCACTGGCCAGCTGGTAGTGCTTGACCTGGAAGCCAGGTACACAGCCGTCATGGCCACCAACATGGGTAACCTGCAACCAAAGAACACAGGATGCATCAGAACAAAAGCACGGTTTCTGCGGAGTTAGGTACAAATACAAAGCATGAACATCACACATGCTTTTGTATGAATTGTTGATATACCCCATAGCTTAAATTAGCCTTTTTCAGCCATGTGCAGAAATCTGGTGAGATTGTGTTTTTCATTGCAGACCATCAGATATTTTCTAGTTTTCAAACTTCACCTGTATCGGCTCTAATCAAAGCAAATGAAGTTAGAAAAAAGATGGTATGCTACTTCATAAGACATGAAGTAATACCGGACCCTTACCTAAAAACAAACGTTAGACTGTATAATATATAAATAAAGGCATTTTTTTCGTGAAAGTATTGATACTCAATCTAAAAACTGATCAGGTTTCATGGTTCTAATTTAATTTTAGTTATTCATTATTATGCAGCTTACTTCAGAGCGGAGAACTAATAAAACATAAAGGTGCTCTTCATAGCCAAATTTGCACAGTTTATACAATAAATTCAGCCACTAGATGCTAGATTTAAATGACTATAGTGCTTTTTTAAAGTTAAAATGAAAACTAAAAACCATACATGTGATTAAAATAATTGTAAACCATAAATATTGATACTATTTAGAATTACAAAGAAAAGGAAAATCTCCCCTTATTTTTCATTGACCTATTTTCTCTGTTGCTCAAGTTTTTTCATTAGTCATTTATAAAATACAGAGGGAAAAAAATTTGTTCATTTGAGGATGGAGGTTCCCATGGAAACAGCCTTTAAAGCAAAGCCTAAACAAATTCTCAGAAACAGACTAAACATACTATATTTATTTATCATTGCACATTGGATTTATTTCAATAGTGGCCTATTAACAAAAACATTTTATTGGTTTTACTTTGTTAATAAAGTTCAAGGAACAGGGCGTTTTAAAGAATTTACACAAGCTCAATCACAGAATTACGAAGTTGGACTATGTTTGGGTTAAAAATAGTTAGAATCATGTCAGTTAAAATCCAAGGCTATAATTTCAACCCTAGGCAGAGAGAATGTATGAAAAAAAAACATCATTCATGGTAAAGCTCCTTGTTAAATCTGATATAAATCGCCTGTAGCTGCTCCGAAAGGCAGCAATGAGCAAATGACCTCACAGCACTTATATACTAGTTCTCATCACATCGTCTCTTTTTTTGTTTTTGATTTTAAGATCTGTCTGATCACCTTTAAAGCAAATCTGTGTTTGGCTTCAATCTTTCTAAAAAAGAATAAATAACCCTTTTTCAGCGAGCTCGTCACTTTGGATATCCGGGTGGGGTCCAGATGGCTGTGCCAAAGTGGAGGCTTGAGTCTGACGGTGACCGTCTTTTTAATGTCAGGGTGCCCTGGCTTTGGAACCCTGATGCCCTGATTCAGTAACTTCTTTTGAATCACCTCTTCTAACAAAGTTTTACAAACACGCTTTTATGTGATGGCTTTGGTTTTTTCCTTTTTCTTTTGTTTTATGACTTTCACTCGCCCTGTGGGACACCACCTCTATTGTTTCACCCCCTTGAATTATTGCTTTTATGTTATAGATGTAATGCGATTGTTAAAAATAATCTCGACTTATTCTTTATTTTTAATATATTTTTCTACTTCATTTCATTTCTCTTCTATTTTCTTTTATAAGCTCCGCCCCTTTATAGTTTTTTTTGTTAAATCTTGAGATGAGAGCCGTGTGATGTGACGTTGCATTTTATTCATCAATAGATTAATTCATTTTATTGTTTCTTATGCTTCATCATATTCATTACTGTTTTGTACTTATTGCCTGTTAATTTGACTTTGAATTAGAATTTGTCATTTCTTCTTCTTGTTATAAAATATTCGTACATCTGTTTGGTCTCTTGGTTATGTACCTTCTCTTGTGTTGCATTCTGAGTTTCCTGTATTTGCCTAGTCGGTCAAAGCACATTTTTAACAGTTGTTTTTGCAGGTTGTTTGTTAATTATCATCAATATTATTATTATTTTTATTATTATTATAACACTCAATGTCATTAGAGATCATATTGGCATTATGCTAATAACACAATGTGATCAACTCCAATGATTAACCATCAGTCCAAGCTGCTAATGAGTTCATTCAAGGTTTAGAATAGGATGGTTGTATCTTCTGCCTCCAGCTGCAACTTGCTCTTCTTCATCATAACAAATCTGTACTGAAGTCCAGTCCATAAAAATATTTTTAAAAGTCCAGTGGGCCAAGTCACCATCTCACTCTGTGCACAAACTTATCAATTGAATCTAGTAACTCTGGAATTTTCACAGCCAGAATCATTTTTTTTTTCATTAGTGTGATTACCAGATAAACAGTTCACATGGTTTATAGTTCTATGTCTATATAAGTGGAATGTGAATTTGCATGCTTCGCCACTGTGCTGAATGAAAAGCCTTTGATTTCATCAGAGTGATTTTGTAGAATAAAGTGACAGCGATTCAGCTCACAGAGAAGCAAACGGTTTTGCCACTACGGGCTACTGAGGAGAGCATCCCCATAGCGAGAAGACTCACTCATGATATTAGGACAGGCCTTAAGATAAAGGCAGTCGCACTGTCTTTAAGATTTGTTAATTTATGGTATTGGGGGTTATTATATATTTAAAAGACCGAAGGACAATTGTTTATGTGGGTAGACAAGTAAGCACTGCAGCTCTGAAAACATCAGTTTGGTTAAAAAAAAAAAAAAAAAATTCTTTTCACCCCTCTACATTATATAGGTCAGCTTAAAATTGTTTGCTGGGAAACAATGATATGGCAATACACTAAAATGAAGCAGGGAGGAAACAGGTTAAAGGACTTATTGATCTTTACTAGATCCACCAGAATTTAAAAAGGTTTCCATTATACGACTGACTGGACAACACCTCTATGGAGAAGACAAATAAGGAGAAGATAATAGATTGTGGGTCTTATTGCATCAGTAGAGACAGCGATCACAGTCATATTTCTCACCATATCCCCCTCTCGTCCCTCTTCATTAAGTCAGGAGTGAAAGTGTAGAAATCCTATTATTAGTTAATGTTATATTTTGCTCAGAAGAATATAAAAAAATCTGAAAACATGAGGAGTTGTGCTAATTTTTTTCAAATACTCAAGCGATAGTTGTTGAATTTGCTGCATTATCCTGTAGATACACCAGACAACGTAGAAGACATGGCATGTATTTGCCAATCTGACACCAGTGCCACCACCTCTTCATCCTCATGTCTCTTGGCACTCCTATAGTAATATCCTTTTAACAAGGAAAAGTAGAAAGAACTCAATTCCGCTCCCAATGCCATTATCAACAAAATGTAACCAAAAACATTGTTCATGAAGTGTTCTATCAGTTCACTTTCACTGTCTGCCTCGTGCTAAATGAAGTAATAAGTCCTTGACACTGGAAACTCACTGCTAGCATTTGGACATATTTGTTTATCTTGAGTACTTTATGGTTAACAACAAATATAGGATTTTCCATAATGGCAGATCCAGATGAATGTTTATCAGCACGGACACTAGAAATCTATTTGAATGACTGGGTGTTCCATTCGGCGGCAGTGCCATGCCATGCCTCTCTGTACTGTGACCCAAAACAACTGGCTAATAAATATTTTTAACCCCCTGATCCACAACATTATTTGGGACTGGACCCAACTGCTCATTGTGACGGAACAGCAATAGTGTTCCATGCATGGCTTTCTTAATTTTGATTGAATGAAATGTAATCAAAATCTGTTGAAATTCTCTTATTGATTTCTTGTGAATCAAACAACCTAAAAAACATGACCTATGAAATAAACACAATCAGTTAGTCGAGTTATTATATATTGCACTAATGCTTATGATACAAGGGAAGCCTACTAAACCAATATCCAACTAGAAAAAAAGAGAATGTTTTAAAAAAGTTTTGGAGATAAAGCTCCCCCTTGTGTTTGATACATAGCACTGACCTCTCCCAAATTCTAATCCAGTTCTTCCTCGCACTAAGCTGTATGTGGGTATTAAACTGGGAAATGATCCACGATATAGTTTTTGAGTTACCGCGTTAACACAAAGGATCCCTGACTCTACGTGGATGTAATGGGCAGAATTTATTTAAAAATTGCAAGTACGGATCTAAATAACAATAAGCTAAGGCTAGTCCGCTTTTTGTTAGAAATCTGATTTAATGGCAAAAATACAATCTGAAACATTTCAGCAACTTTGCAATTACAGTAAAATGAGACATCTTGTCAGGAGACTTGGACTCAGCAGTGTCTGGGCGGTCTACGAATAGGAGACTTGGACTCAGCAGTGTCTGGGCAGTCTACGAATCTACCTGTGCAATGAACAATCTTTGGAAGACATTTAGCTGTAGAGGACGTTGCATTCTATGTCACTGTATAGTAATCACTGGGAGATAGTGTTTTTCCTAAAGGTGTCAAAATGGTATTTCAATTCTATCACAAACCTTCCTGACACGGTGAGATGCAGTGCTTGTTGGTCCATAAACTCAATCATGTTGACAAAAGGGCCAGAGGCTGGTTGGCATGGGAAGGGTACTTGGGATGCAACCATAAATTATTATTATCACACACACACATGCAAAGAGATGCGTGCAAGCAAGTTGATAACTGCAAAACAACGCACACATCCCTCAGCAGGATTTAACAACATGAACACCTACTTTAATGTCCATTAAGTCGAAAATATAAGAAACCAGGCCTTGTGACTCACAGCAGGGCAATCAAAGCAGTACAGCAACGCAGTTCTAATGGCAATGCAGAAACAGGGGACCGTTAGCGTGGGTAATACTTTCCATCAGGAATCCATTCAAGCATGTACTGGAAATGTGGTTATGTTATATCATTCAAGACCAGCAGAATGAATTGCCGTCTTCCACGCCTCTTCGTCCATCTCTTTACAACTCTGAAAAACCCTTTCACACAGGATTTATGGGATGATAATATCAAAGGAGAAAGATATTCATTTTGTGGACATTATTTTACAGAAGAAGATCCACTTTCCGCTCTGAATCATAATGTATACGCCTCATAAGAAATAATCTGTCCTATGTGTGTATGATCGTTTGTGCGACTTTACCTATGATGGGACACGCTACCTGCACACAGCGTAGGAGAACCCGCAGGGCCCTATCAAAACTTTTACTATCCATGATCAGCTATTTGATGAATGCTGGTTTCTGGCAGCTTAGGCTAGCTACAGCATCTACTAACGTGTATATCAACTTAAGGGGTGAAATAAACACAGCTATCAAATTCAATAAACGTGAGTCATAACCATTTTAAATCTTGGGTCAAGTACTTAAGTAGAAATATTGACTAAGGGAATGGTGACGATAACACACCATAATTAAATTAATCAGCCACTGCAATCCTTTTCAATTTAGGGTCTACTATTATATGATCAGATACAATAATGTGATCTTTCACATTATTGTTCATCTCATAGCATAACAGTGACATGGAAATTAGAAGATAACTAAGGGATTTAATAAAATATGTACACATTTAAATATTGGTTTTGGGTAAATTGGGATTCATATTTATAATGTCATGAAAAAACTGTTTAGAACAGCAATACATTTGTCATTAAATTAGGAAAAATATCTTTGAGACTAGATCTGCAATCCGTTATGCCTACATCTCTCTAAAAGGGTTTGGTCCTACTTAAGGAGGCATCAGCTGTGGAGTTTCAACTCTCTGTGTCAGTGAGAGGTATTTTGGATTACCATTTAGAGAAATCTGGCAAATACAAATACCAGAGACAATTCAAACAGGCACTGCACTAGTTGATTAAAATACGAGAGGCAGATATTGTGAGGCATGTCACCTGAGTGGCTTCTGGTCAGCTATGACATCGGTCAACTTATACTTATATGGGAGGAGCAATAACGGGTCAGCACTTCGGCTGAGAGCCTGAAATCTGTTTCCGTTCAAGTGTGAAGGACAAGTCAGGTGATTAAGGTCATGACTTGGCAGAGTGCAGAATAAACGTCATCTCAGGAAATAAATACCACCTCAAGAATCCAAATTGTATCCGATAGATTGAGGCGGAAAAAGACTGATGACTGATATTTGTTGAAGAGGGAACAAGGGAGTGAAGCTGAGTTAGTGACTGAGATAGCTGTTGGAAGTGATGTGTGATATGTACATACACCACATGTAAATTGACTCGATCAGATTGCAGAGTAGAGGAATACTTAGAGAGGCAAAAGAAAAATGACAAAGGACATTTCTGTTGCAAGCCGTGTTTTTAATCTATCTGGATATCTTTAATCTAGGATTCATGTATGTCTGTCTTTTCTTGAGCTGTGTATTTACCCACAAACTGGATCAGGCTATCCACTTGGATCCATATTGAAATGATATGATGCTGCAGTTGAACCAGCAGTCGTGTTTTCTCTAACCAATGTTCTAAAAAAGAAAATTGAAATGTAGAGTTTGAGATAAGTCTGCATAATGCCAATAATTTATTTTCTATGGAAATAAAACAAACTAACAGTGATTATCACATATGCTCCCGCTCCTGCCTCTGTACCTCCCTGTTACTCTCTCTCTATCTCACTGGCCCCCTATTGTCGCTTCCTTGTCTCCTTCTTTGTGTGTCTGGCCATGGTGGACACCTGCAGCGCGGCTGGCATCAAACATTTGTTTACTCCATCCACAATCAAGCTCCCGCAGTATTTAACACAGGCTTCTTTTCCCTCTCATCACCAACTACTTCTCTCTGCTCAAGTGGAAGTGAAGTGCTCTGGCTCCTGTTTATTCCTAAAGTGCACTTCTAAGTGTGTAATCCTGTTTCCTTTCTATTTTCCTGCTGCCTTGCCTGTCTTCTGCTCTCCTCATTGGGGAACCCTCATGACCAAGTCTAGCCTAGACTCAGACCTTCACAGCAATTCAAGACACACCACCCCCAGCCCATACTAAAAACTTTCTCTAATCTCCTTTAAACTGATTTTTTTTTTTGATTAAACTTTAACAAACCTAAATGTATGCTGCATTCCCACAAGCTCCTCTGTGCAGTTCTCTTGGTAATGTTTGTGTACAAGTGTTTCCTAGAGATCATCACTACACCGCATGTGAATGTATGCCAAAGCTTATATTTGCCAATGATTCTACATGCCAGCCGACCCACATGCATTTGGGTTGTTATAAGTGCTTTTGTCCCTCTGCAATGTAAGATGGTTTGTGAACAAGCCTGCTAGAGGCCTGACATTTCAGCCAGCCACTGTCTTTATTTTCCCGCTCTACATTTCCTTTTCTCCTCAATCTTGCATGGCTTTATTCTCCATCAAGGTAAATGTCAGTGCATACACCTCTGTGTAGGTTTGGCTGACCCATCCATCCCTGAGATTAAGCCGGAAATCATTGGAGAGGGAGAGAGAGAGAGAAATGACGGTGAAGCTTGGTCTCAGCTACCTGCAGCTGGCAGGTTAGCCAGGCATGGAGCTCCTGAGTCATGAAACCATCTGGTTCCCAGCCCTCACAGCCAAAACCTGGCCACACCTGCTGGTCTGTCAAACAACAGTGTAGCAGTAAACAAAGAGTCGCAAAATAGAGGAGAAGCAGCCGTGTGACGAAGGAGGGAAAGAAGAGCACATTTGATACTGGTGTTTGATTGCAACATTCACTATTAAAGGAGAAAGCTGAAGAACAAGGGAAAAGCCGAGGCAGGAAAACTGCAAGACAAAAACAAAGAAGAGGGCTAATTCCTGCACACATAATCTATAAACAATAATCATGGCTATGTAATTCTAAAACTTGGGCCATGGAGAGCACACTAGGTCACCTACTGTAAAGAGACAACTACTGAGGGCGGCAGGATATCTGATGAAATCATTCTTAATTAAGTGAGATTGTCACGTTGCAATCTACTAGAAGAAAATCACTCTCTTGAGGCAAGACACAGGTTTGGGTAGAAGTTATTCCAACTCTATCATGTATAAATGTACCAGATTTTTGATGACATATTTGTAGCACTTGTGAGTGTACATGGAGTCCTGTCTTGACAATAAATTGGTTGTAGAACAATGATTATTTGTATAAGGCTTACAGTACTTTCATCGTGTGTATCGTGTTTGAGGAAATATAAAAAGCATTTTGAATATGGTCAGAAGTAAACTGAGTCCTAATTCGATGATGCTGATGATGTGGAGCCAGAAGTCATCAGCCCCCCCTTGCCACTAAAATGTCTCTGTAAGGCACTGTGTATTCTGACATCTTTCCAAATGAACCAACACTATATTTTTTTCTGCAATGTTTGCTTAAGTAGCTCCTCAGACTATATGGGCTAACCTTCCAACCTACGCATCGTGAGCCTGTCGTTGATCCACAAGTTGGTCTTCCTTAGACCATGATGAAAAAAGCATTTTTATTAAATAGTTAATTAATTAGTTGCAGGGCCATTTTAAAACTGGCCTGTTACGAGCAGGATGAGGGTTTGGCTGTGTGGAGTATACATAATTATAGTAGTATTTTATATAGATAGCATTAGGTAATTTAATCAGGGTATCCAATAGCCAACATTTCCTGGAATAGGACTGGACTTCCGATTTTAAATAATCATGAATTAGTTTGCCATTCAAATGATTTTAACACAGCATAACTTAGTTTATAACATTATTTCTCTCACGCTTAGCCAATAATGTAAACATACACATGTTAAAAGGTTAAATGATAATGCTAGATGATGCATGGGGTAAAACTACATCAACACAACAGCAGCAATTTAGAAATTATTTGTAACTGTGACAGTAAGGAGACATTCAGAATACTGGAGTGTAGTGGCTTTGGGGAGAGTGACATAACACACTTAAACTGGTATAGATAATTTGAAGTGGATCTTTCTGCCCTGGTATCTCTATTGCAACTCCAACATAGACTTGCTCCATTTCAGAGTGGAGGCATCCAGGCCGCTGTCTACTGTAAACTCCATATTTTTCTTCTTGTTTAACAAGCAAATACTAGGTGAAATGTACCGTTGTTTGACGCCTTATTTATACCCTTAGTCTTGTCTGTGTATCTGTTTCACTCCCTTAGCAAAGCCCTGAAGGCAAAAATTTACTGTTACACAGATCACTCAGCACTTGGTTGGACAAAAAAATTTCCAAAACATGCTGCATGTTAAATTTGTACCAAATACAGAACTGCTCATTTTGAGGGCATCATCAATCCAGTTGGCAAGTGGAAAGCTGATCGGATGTATTGTCCTTGAGAAGATCAGAGGACAGGCAGAAAGCCCCGATCTAAAAGTTAGATACAAATTACTTTCTCCTGTCTTTGTTTGATTTTGATGTGTTGAAATAAAAGCCGCAAGAAAGTTTTATCAATACACATTGTGGCCATGGCAGTGACAAATGGATACCCAATGCAATAGAGAAACAGCTGAACCAAAAATAGTGCCACATTGACAGGGAGGTCGCACCTTTTCATTTGGTGTCAGTAGAGTCAACTTAAGAATAGCAATGGTATCGCACTTTGCGGTCAAAGACTGCAAATTGCAGTATGCTCCTGAACACAAGCCTATCAGAGGCTGGCATCAGTCAGGAATGCACTGAGGAGAGATAAAAGAATGGGAAAAGTGTACCAACTTAGATTCAAAAAACCTGTTATCACTCAGGCCCTGTCCAACACTATTGTTGGGCTGCACACCCGTATTGACCAGGGTGGTCATTAGAAGTCAAGAACTGAGGTCTGTGTTTGTCTCTCCTCCCGGTTTGTCTGCTGTTATCAGCTTGGCTTTCTTCTGTCCATCTCTCCTCCATTCATCAAAAGTAACATGCTGCTGCTGATACTCCCTACAAGCACTTCTCCCAACACATCGAATTGGTCTACACCAAAGCCTCTCCTGATGATCTTTCTCTTCATCCTTTCAGCTCTAAAAAAAAATTAGTTGCACATGTGTGTGATTCATTAGGCAGCTTACCAACGAAACATCGTCAACAATTTGTAACTCAATTAAAACTTAAAACTTTTGTTTGCATCCCACTGGACAAAGACAATCATCACACCATTCATGACTCTCAGCACACGAGATGAGAAACAGCAACTCCAAATCTAAGGCCATGGTTCTCCGACGGAATACAGTGTCCCCTCCATGGTAACTGGTTCCTTTTGATCCTGCTCCGCATCAGAAGGAGGTCCTTTTTTTATATGGCAAAATTTTAAGTGAAAAAAATTCCACAGACATTCTTACATAATTTTGATATAAACTATTAATGTGTTGGTATAAGTAGTTACTGCATTGTCTTGTAGCGAGACATCTCAACATCTGGTTCTTCAGAGCAAGAGGATTATAGTTTTAACTCACCATTTGCTCTACAAGATCAAAAGGAAATGGGGATTGTTTCTTGTCTTGGAATCAATTAAAAAAGGAGACTTTCTTTATGACTTGAGCATCCTGGGGTCACAACCTTAGTTGCAACAAAACTCTTATGGCCGACAACTAAGCCAAACTCCCCCTCTGGTATCTTTGCCTGACCTAATTGGAATGGTAAAGAATAACACCAAGAAAATATATATGTAAATATATATAGAAAAATCAAACATTGTCAGACAAATGTTTTTATATTGTCTAACTACTGTCAAATATTTGAATATGTCTCTCTTTCCTCATTCAGTTTAAATATATGAATGAATAATTCTTGTAACCACTTTATTCTTAGAAATGTTGTTATCATGGAATAACAAACAAGCCCAATGTTAGCGACCACTGTATAGTGCTATTAATCTGTTAATATAGTCCTTAAATTGATTGTTCGACATGCGCTTATCCTGTCTGCTACAAATCTGATAGATTTGCCTTATTAATGTAGATATCGTTGTGGTTAAGCTGGATTTGAAAATATCTTGATTACTCTTTTGGATGAACACATTATATAGAATACATGGAATTTATAAATAAACACAGTCCTTTATGAATTTAATCACTCTTTGGCCATGGTGAGAGAAAGTAATTCTACTACCGTTACATTAGGTTTGTCCTTCTCTCCCCCTTTTTGTCCACCTACCTCCCATTATACAGATAAAGTTCCAGAGAATTCAAAACAGTTAATAATTCCTCTCTATCACCATTACCTATTTCTCAAACTCTCAACTTTTGAACCATCAGTCCACAAACACACACACACATGTAAATGCATTAACCTGTTTAGTTATCCATATTTATCTTGTTATGTTTAGTACGTAGTTGAATAAACATATTCATATTCAAGCATAACAGGTGTCCTGCCTTTTCCTTCTTTAAGAGAAATGAAAATACTTTGTAAAAGGGTTCATGCCTTTCCGATGTGAGAATTGTAAGTTCAATGAAATTAAGAATTGATTAATTTTAAGTTTCATAATTTCCCAAATTAACTTTGGGGGGTGCCCCTATTCAATTATTGTCGAGGTAAAACGTAGATAACCCGCTACAGTCTTTATAAAAAAAAAGAACCACATGTGAGTACATTACTTATCATTATAAAAGTACAAGGTGTGCACTGGATCTAAGATAAGTCTGCACGATTCATTTTTTTTTTAGTCTCACCAATATCAAGAGAGGGATCTTTGTGATATCAGGAAAATCAATCAGACCTTCCTGAGTAAGCTGTTTGTGAATCAAACAAAATGAAACAACAAAAGGCATTATGTATGATGAAAAAGGTGAATAAGTCTGATGATACCTGTTTCCCACTCTATCCTCATGTTTCACGTATTTTTCATTTTAACTCTTTCTACCTTCATCTTACTCTGACTCTGTTCCAATATCAATCATTCCCATTAGCTCCCTGCAGCAATAGGAAAAAAAGCCAGCAGTTCCCATTCATCTCAAAAACTGGAAAGTTGACATTTTCTGTGGCATGCCCCCTCAAAAGCATCATTTGTCTTTGAGGTTATTTATTTATTTTTATATATGCCACATTCCTCAGGCTGGAAGTAACATATTAAGAAACATTTCTTTAGAACACCCTTGGCATTCAGATATTGCTCCATAACAAGATTGAGAAAACACAAAGGATGATTGTATTCCCAACGGAGGAATCCACTAGAAATGACAAAGCAGCTACTGAAGATGTAAGCTAAAAATAAAAGTAATGACAATATGGTATACCATTCATTAAAACATAGCACCAAATTAGCTCTTTCTAAAAAAAACTATTTTTAACCATTAATCTTCTTCAGATTAAAAAATAAATGCGGACTTCAAGCTTAATAATCCAACAAGAAAGGACATGCTTTCATGCATTTTCAAGTCTTTTTAAATACATTGCCCAGACACAATGGTGGAATTTGATTATTTTGATGGAAAGTCAAAAAGGAGCTCCTAACCTGATTTAAAGAGGTAAAGGAAAGTACATTTTCAAATTCAGCTGTACAGCCAATCCAATTTGATCCTGACTTAAGTACACTGTAAAATGTGAATCATATTCCAGGCTGCTTTCCAGCTGTGGGTTCACATTCTGCTCCGAAGCAGAAGTGGATAGATTATCATCAAACAGACCTGTCTGGCCTCATTGCCCTTGAAAGACATAAAATAAAGGAAAAATATGCCATGCAGGGTTGCATGCAGCTCTACTTGCAACTGCTGCAGAATGAATCCAGTTTTTGAAGAGATGATGACATTTGATGCTTGAAACTCTATGTTAAATGGCTTTTTACTAGTTATATCGACGTTAACACTCCCTATTATTTTTAACATATACATTTCAAAACAAATAACATCCGTCTGTTTTCTTCCATTTATATGGGGTTGGGTTGTGGCTAAGCAGCACATTCTAGATTTCTCTCTTCCAAGCAACACTCTCCGTCACTCCTTCATCCATCCCAAGGATGGATCAAGTCAAATGAGAGATCTACTCCCTCCATCAATTCCGTAGCCCACCCCGGTGTCTCTATTGTTTGGACCTGCAAAGGAAACCTCCAAAGGGAAGTTCCGTCGGTTTATCCAAATTAGTTACCTACCGCCTCAAATCCAATGCAAATCAATCAAATCTAATCACCAGATTTCAAATCATCAAATAAGTTTTCCACAGATTTTCACCTGGCTGTATTAGTGAAAACTGTGTAAAATGTCGATAACATGGTGACCAAAGAGACACCCCTGGTATGTTGAAAGGGAAAATTCATTTAAAAAAGATTTGAGAAGGCTGTTTGAATAAAATAACAGTTCTGGAAACATATTGCAGTGAATATCTGAAAACTGATTTGTTGGCTCATGCTTATAGGTGAGATAGGCAAGCTTTTTGCATTCACTTTGTGTGAGTCATTATTTGGAGATGATCTCTCTGTCTGCTGATTATGACTCGAATCCATTATGGAAAATGAAGACAAAAAGACGAAAGAAAGAAAAACTATAAGGAAAAAAATGACCCCAATTTGTCATTGCGTTCAGTCATTCCAACACATACATGATTCTATTTAGGTCATATTATTGTAAGTGTAAACAAAACATTAGGGAATGTTTAAAAAATGGAACCATCTGTTTCTGGACTGATGAAACTTCATTGTAGAAAGTGGATATAGAAACACCACATCATTATAAACACACAGTACAGTCGTCAGTTGTCAGTGCTTCTCCCCCTCGCCCACCGTCTGAAGAAGTCTTCCTCAGACACTGCTCTTGATCACACTGAGCTGACAAGAACCATCTCAACCTCACAGCCATTGATCAAACTGAGTGACAACAAGGTGGATCCTCTCACTCTCCCACTCTGTCCTCCTACCCCTCACCGTGCGTTTAAGTGATTTGCTTCCTTTGACTCCTCATAATTATAATGAACACAGCTTATTTGGTTTGATTGGGCCAATGAATGATTGCATTACTTTATTTCTCAGAAAACCTCAGTGACGGCGGTCTCCATAAACCAGAATGCAAACTATCAACACTACTTGTTGATTTTTGTCCCTTGTACAGAACCTGTCTTTGGACAAGAATAATAAGTTATTTCCCTACATGTTACTACAGTTAACATGGCATATAATTTGGATAATTGATTTGTGTTGCCTGATGCAAGCTGTTCAGCAAAGATTGACTTGTTTTATGGGATAATCTAATATCCCATCTGCCATTTTTACTGGATGGTGCGATTTAATCTTTTAATTTTTTTTGAATCTCCCTTCGTCTGGCAGCCTACAAATTTAACAAACGATCGCTTTTGAAAATAAGTTGATGTAGACCTACATCCATCTTTAAAAGTACACGATTCAAGAAAGATTTTTCCATAATTCATGAGGACATCTGCAGGGTTATTCACTCAATCACATTATATAACTCAATTTAAGTCAATCATCAACTATAGTGATGTAGTAGTAGTATATAGTAGTTTATATAACTTCATATATATAGAACTTCAATAATTGTGATAATATTTACTCTTTATTAGCACTTCAAATCATACATTGTACAACCTTGTGAAATAAGTTCTGGCACTCAGGGAGCAAAAAGGGGTTCAGTGACTTCCTCATAGACACACCAATATATAGACCAAGAATATGCCCAAGCATACCTATTATACCCTGACATGTTAGATAACATGCCCTTAATGACAACTTGGAAATCTGATTGGTTAAAAAATATGACAATAAACAAAGCTGCTTGCCCCACGCAGACACAGATGTTTCACCCCAACACTGCAGTGGAGAAATCTGATTGGATAAGACAAACATCAATTTTATGAGCTCACTGGAGCTCCCTGGATTAGGGTCCTGTTTCGATGGTATTCTCGTTCTCTCAATTCTGTGGTTCGGATTATAAAATAAGTCATATTTTAGAAGCAGAAAAAGACACGCAGCATAGTAGACATTTGCAAACAATGTAAAGTGATTATATTAAATAATTTAAATAATAAAAAGTTTAAATAATAAAACCAATAATGGACTGTACAGGCATAAATATATAATAAGTTGTTTAGCAATGGCACACGACAAATTTAGGGAGGCACAGTTGCGCAGTTGTTAGCGCTGCTACCACACAGCAAGAAAGTACGGGGTCCAGCCTTTCTAAGCATAGTTTGCATGTTCTCCCTCTAGTTGCCTGGGTTGCCCCCAGGATCTCCGGCTTCCTCCTACATTCCAAGAACATACAATATAGGTAAATTGGTGCAACTAAATTACGCACAGGAGTGAATGTGAGCGTGAGTGGTTGTATGTCTCTATGTGTCGGCCCTATGATGAACTAGCGACTAGTCTTGAGTGTACTCCGCCTCTCGCTAAATATCAGCTGGGACAGGCTCCAGCCCCCATGACCATGAACGGTTTAAGCGGTTACAAATATGAATGAACAAATGCATTAAGGAGGCAAAGTTTGCACAGACATATGCATGAATCTCCTCAATGTAACATTTATTAACCAAACTAGCACTTGATATTGGCATTCTGGTATAATTTCCTTCTATTCGTGGATCAAAAATTAAGGTTTTAAAAGTTACAAATGAATCAATAATTTGTAGCTTACACAGATATATTTGTATATCATGTTCATATTCAATTACTGCATTAAAGTTTATAGTGGTTTTATCTACCAAAGACTCATGAGGTTCTATCATATCAAATAGTATCCTTACCACAAGGAAAGGAGCCCAATAAACATTTCATTACGATCTATTTGGATTTCAGAGGCACTTAACAGCAATTAGCACCAGACATGGCTATACAATTATTAGATCGTCTGTTTTAGCCAAGGGCAAAATTGAAATAATTTCATACAAAATTAATAGATGTCGAAACTTCAGTTTATGTATACACGGATTAATTAATAAGTAAAACTATTTAATATTAGTTTGCAATTTCTTGACATATATATAGTAAATGTAGTGTTATTAAGAAACTCTTACTCTCTTAAAATTACATTAATATCGTTATCGGAACCACGGTCATTAACAGTTGTCAGTTCAGTTGTATTTGACATATTGTATAGAACAATTCAAGCACTCATTATTGCTCTGAGAGAAACCTAAACCAAAAAATACTTTTTCTAGTATTTACGGAATGATTGAATTATTTTTTTTTCTTACTAGAAGTGAAGCTTGTGGTCTTTGTTGACAGAAACATTCTTCAATCATTTGCAAGCTAGTGGAGTAACCCTTTCTAAACGTCCTCTATTTGCTGCTTTTTAATGAATAATCCATGAGTGTTTGATTTAATGACAACCAAATAGCTTTTTTGAATTCATATTTTACCAATGACAGGGCTTAACTAATTAATAAGACTGACATTTATAAATACAGCACTTCTCTAGATTGAGCTCCGACCGGCTCTCATGAGTGGAGGTCACTCATTGTCCAATTTGCCATTGAATAAGTCGTGTTGTATTAACAGAGTAAGATGAATGAACAACTGTTTAAATATTCATATACCATGTTATGCACTGTATTACTCCATCAGTCGGAAAAACACCACTTTTTACTGATATAAGACTGTGACAAAAGTTCACGTAAAAAAAAAATATTTCCGGATCCAAGGGGAAGAGAAGTCAAATACAGAAATTGATTAGGTTGAGGAGGGAAGAGATTTGGCCATTTCTTATTTTTAATCCCTAATAATACAATTCCGTCTAAGTCCATGATTCAGTGGAGGATTTAGTTTTAAAGGCTGTCTCTGTGTAGTTTAGTGGATATTCATGACGACCCCATTTACTACTCCAGAGGCAATTGCAGTTTTCATCCCACTGTACAGCTATTAACAATGATCATAAATAATGCTTTGTCTGCATTTCTTTATACAATGATCTAAGCTATAATGTGCAATCCTCTCCACTGGTACACACTGAATGTGCTGGGTATCTAACAGTACTGCTGTATGGAAATAATTGTAACTGTGTAGTTAATATTTCATTTTCCCCCCTCCCCACCCCCACTGACCTTCCCCGTGCCTGTGGCCCTGAGATCGGATGTTAATGCCTGTGTTTGGATGGCTGCCATGCTGCAGCCTGTGATCTAATGGATTCATAAATAAAGCTCTGCCTACAGAATCAATCATGATATACAGCTGTGGTGAAGCTTGTGAAAGTCTAAGGAAAGTTCCTCTACCCTAAAGACCCTAATCATCACTTATTCGCTAGCCGACAGATGGTTTATAGTTTTTTCTCCCCAACTTCATGCATGCTTCAGGTGGCCAGATCTATTTCAAGTGCTGGACTTGCCGAGAATGCAGGCGAGGAAGGGTGTTGTTTAAAATGTTTTCTGAGATATATCTGTAGAGAAATTGGAGCTTGTTGTAAGCAAATTGAGACTATATGTTGGATTTGCAGCATAGCAAGAATTCAGGCGCTTTTGAAAAAGGCTGTATAATGGGCACCTGTTGATGAATGCATGAACTTTAACACTTAAACAAATCTACAAACTACATCTTTTGTAAAACATCTGCTTTTTTGATGTCTGTAGTGTTGTATTTGTCTGTTTAAATGTTCTCTACCTGCCTATGGTTTCACATCCCCTCATTTTCATGTGCAGAGTTCTAGTTCTGTGTGAGTAAGCCCCAATGACATTTGGTGCCACTTTTCTTATTCTGCAGGAAGTATTTTCTGATAATTTATGCTTTTAGTTTTGGATTGGTACTTTGAGTTAATGTCAGTAGTTTCTTTTGTAGACGACAGTCAATATTTAAAGAAATTTGTTTTTTCGTGGTCTTCCCTTGATTTGAAAATGACTGGTTACCCTGGTGACAAAATATTAATTTTGGTTGTATGATCGAATAATTTTTCTTCCAGCTCTTTTCGGACTTAATAATTGAGGCTATTGTACATCTTGTTGAAAAATTGTAATAAAAATAGTAATAGTCAAAATGGATTGAAATCAGGACATTACAACCTTTAAAGTAATTAATACCGTTGCTTTCTTCATTTGGATGTTGGCTTGTTTGCTGTAATCCCACGGGATTGATGGTGGAGTAATCTAAAATTGTTAGTTTGGTGTAGGGGACAGAGGTGGAGGACAAATGTGACTTCACTCAATTAGGAAGTTTTGTCATCAACATGTGTGCTATTGCTAAGTAACTATACTTTTACCCAGCATGGTTCACCTAAATCTCGTTTGAACTTTCAGTCTTTCCAGTTTGATCCGGACAAGCCTCCACTTGACCAAAACTAACCGGATCCAGGGTCTGAATTACTACGATCCCAAATCGCGAGTGCTAAATTTCGTGTATATATTTTAACAGATTGTAGGTTTGGTTTGTGTGCAGTTTACGGGTGTTCTACTAAGAATAAATAGTGGTTTGTGTGCAGTTTACGGGTGTTCTAAGAATAAATAGTGAATGATAACAGGTGCAAACATCTAGGCGCTACTATTTATATGAGGGCTTTGCGTGTGTTACAAGTTTCCGCCTTGGAGAGTTTGGGTGGAGAGCAGAGTGACTGCAAGCGCAAAAACAAAATGTAATGCCATTTAACTGGAGGTTTTAGTGGAATAGACAAATAATTATATTGTTGAGCTACTGCAGAGAAATCTGAATATTACTAAAATAAGTGTGATATGGTAGAGTATCTGCTAGAAAGTCAAGGCTGTGGGTCAAACAAGAACCACAGATTAAATTAAGAGAAGATGACAAGATATAAGAAGAAGCACAAACAAAAATTGCTTATTATAAAACCTTTGGGGGGGGGTCGGTGGAAGACATGCCTCTGACCAATACTGAGCAGCAGGTACAGCTCACCTACAGTCATGAGCAGATAAAGGGTCAGAAGCAACAAGCACGGTTGCTCCAACCCATGGTACTTGGCAATGCAGTGCAACATACCGCAGAAAACTACAATCTGGGCCACTTTGTCTGGGCTGTAAAGTAATGCTCCTCGAGTAACGTGCGAACAACAGAACGGGCTTTCAGTGTGCCAAACTGTCTATGCACAACGCTGTACCTTCCTCTCAAAGTATCAAATACAGATGCAAACACAAGTACCGCCATTTTTCCTCAGGCTTAGTAAATCACATTGCGTATGATAAATGAACCTATTTGCATCGACTCCTCCCAGTATTTTGCGCACTCAGGTAGAAACGGCCGACATTGCATATTCGTTAAGGCAAACGTAACAAATGGATAGCGCATGCTATTGTGCACATTTGACAGACACAATCCTCAGTGAGCACCATTGGTAGATCAGATTTCTTTTTTTGCAACAAATTTGCATCCATTTTTACACAGGCCCTTTGTAAATTAGGGCCCAAGTGTATAAGATTTAACAAAGAACTAAACCTTGATTCAAACTTTGAAATGTGAAACCTCCATAAGGCAGCAGATGGATCTCTTCAAAGTACACTGCTTGGAAAGTTTTTCTTTTTTTGGTAGAAACATGGAGAACAACCAGAAAAACAGTGCTGTGCTAAAAAACGTATGAGAACTCTTCTCAGGAGGTACGACTGCAAAGGGAGGCAAAGATGTGATCCTTTTTCATACAGGCGTAAATGTTGCCTTTGATACGGACAATATCCCAGAGATCCAGCCTGCATGAAAGACGTTAACTATTTAATGCATAAAACGGATGAGCATTACTTGGAGCATACTCAAAAGTACATAATATAATAATAATAATAAAATAAAAATACATTAAATTTATAACGCACTTTACATTATGATCAAATCTCAATCAGTCTTTTGATGTCAGTCAGAAATTTTATGAATTCCAATCTGGGGGGGAAGTAATGCCTAAACATAAGTTAAATGCGTCATTAGGTGTAGAGCTGGGTGATTGTCACGTCAAACCATAATCCCAATTTTTTTGACCCTGGATTACAATTAATGAAAAATTATTTTTGGCCTTGAAAAGCTCTGTACGGTTAATCTGCAAAATTATTAACACTGGGACAGTTTTGCCACTGAAACGGTTCATGTGCTTTGAGTTTTCTCTTCCATGAGGTCCGTTGCAGAAAACACATTTCCTCAAGGCCTGTGCGATCATTCCTGACATGTGATGATCATGAAAACTCTTGCTGTCGAAAGTAATCTCCTATGCAGTTGACCTTCATCCTCAATGCAGTTTAGCAAACATTGCACCATCCTCAGACCTTGAGATCTACGCTCTCACGTGGCTTTCACATGTTAGGCCTCTTGAATTTGGAAACATGTTTCACCTGATTGCACAGCACATCTGTTAGCGACATCTGTGCTTGGATGCTTGTCAGTCACTTTTTATGAGTCATGCACTCGTCATACTTGTGTGTGAGTGTGAGTACGTTGCAGGTGATTAAAGAAGTTGGTGACGTGACCTTTGAGTGCTGAGATTGTTTTTTGCACTGTTTACATTTGACTTATTTTTGCTTGGGGTCATCTTTACTCAAATGACTGACACTGAATTCTTTTTAGTTAAAATTCTGTTCACACCGACTGGGTGGAGGCCGAGAAGGTCAAATAATACTACAGTTTTCCTTTTATCAACCTTCACCTTTCATTTAGTTATTCCAATGTTTTGCCTTTAAGCAGAGTGAGCTGAACCTGATTCCATACAGCTCGGGAGTTTTCTGCAAACTGAATGTAACCAATTCAGAGAGCAAATTGAGGAGCTATCAATTGTACTGGAGGAGGTGGCGGACCGGAGATTGAGTGAGGGCAAGCGCAGGAGACAAGGACGGGCAATTATGACTCAGGGGGGTTAGTTTGTCAAGATTTTCCGAGGCTCAGCTACTTTTCTATTGCTTCACAATAAATCGAGTGTAATATCTATTCAGGAGAAAGATGGAGAGAGGAAAAACAGGGTGTAAGATAAGGATAATGGGATGTTGGGGACATTATTGTATTAAATCCCAACTCTAAAACTTTGCATGCACAAACTTTGTCTAATAGAGATGTCTGAGATGTCTGAGGGCAACAGTGCCCCACCAAACGGAATTGACAGTAAACAGTGCTTCCGACACAAGGACACAGCTGCAGCAGCCACTTTTAATCAACACATAGCAGCCAAACTCCCACTCAGAGGGTAAAATGGCTTATACCATTAAAAGCTGCACTGTTTCTGTGGTGCAGAGGCTTTGCTGTAAAATAACGAGCTGTTTAAACCATTTTGTAACCTGTTATATTGATTCCCTACAGCATGCTTGTGAAGAAGTAGCATGCAGCTCGGTCGCCATTTATGCTAATTGCCATTGCCCTTGTAGTTAAAACAAGTTTATTATTAGATGTTTAAGATACATCTTCCTCCAGAACACAATGTGCACAGTGAAACAGCATAATTACATTTTGTGAGATAAAGAAATATTATTGTGTGTATACAGCATCCTGTTTCTGAGAGGAGACATTGCAAGAAGCCTTCTGTGTTCTTTGCATTTTGTCTTGGAAGTATTGGCTTTGGAAAAGCAAATTCTAGATACAAGTTACTTTGATTAATTTATCTTTAATTTCCTTCCACATACACAGTGCATCATTGAAGTAAATGATGAGGATGATGTTTAAGAACACATGAAGAAGATCAGAGACCATTCCTCCATACTGCAATTCTCAAACCCCTTCAGATTCTGAGGTCGACACTTTTGGACTCTCCTCTGCATTGCATCCCACAGATGTTCTGTGGGGTTTAGGTCAGCTGATTGGGATAGCCATGGCAAAGCTTTTAATTGGCGATCTGTGAACCATTTTTAGGTTGATTTGGATGTGTGTTTGGATCATTTTCCTGCTGGAAGGTCCCACCACCAACTAAGAATCCTGACAGAGACTATTATGTTTTCATCCAATATCTGCTGGTATTTGATGATGTCAATGGAAGCCTTCAAGAAAATGTCCAGGGCATCAGGAAAAAAAACAGCACCAAACCATCAAAGAGCTACCAACACACTTCACAGTGGGGGTGAGGTGCTTTTCTGTATGGCTTCTTCTCATGCTATACCACACTCATTGTAGATGTTTGCTGCCATAAATCTATTTTTTTAGTCTCATCTGACCTATGGCCTTGTTCCATTGAAAGTCCTAGAGGTATTTGGCAAACTGTAGACATTGTACTCTGTGATTGACACCAGAAACTTTTTTCTTACTACCAAAACAGCTTGTGTTTGTGTAGGTGCCATCTGACAATGGTTAGGGAGAGTTTCTGACTCCAGTATTCAATTGGCCCCCGTTTTTCTCTAGCTGTAAACTTTGAAGAGTATTTCACCTGCCATGCTCTCTTTAAACTACTTAATTATTGATATATCTGTTGAAAGCCTTTTTTTTTTATTGTATCTTTTGCCAGATTTGTGCAGCTCCAAAACTTTTCTTAGCAAATCATTGCTGTTTCATATGGTCTTTCACATCATGAAGAATGTCAGAAAGAATTTGATGTGTGCTACCTTGTATTCATACCCCTGCTAAACAGGAAGCCATTGTTCACCACTTCAGAATTCCTACCCAAAAAGTATAAAATAGGATTAGAAATAAGTTTGTTACATTTCTAATCGTAGAACTTCCTAAGGGTCCCATAAATTGCAACAAACACTTTTTAGGGAGATTTCTTTTTTTTTTTTTTAAGGTAAGAATTACATTTTTTCATTTCAATTATGTTACTTGAATTAAAGGTTACACATAATTTGAATGAAAGACCAAGGGTATACAGTTTTTTTCTAAATCTAATTTTACTAATTTTTTAAGGGTGCCATTAATTCTGGAGAGCACTGTATTATCATTCCATTTTGACGGAAAAAAGAAAAGGAATATGGCTCACCGGCTGCCAGAAAGTTAGTATTTGTCAAATCTGTGCCCAGTGTTAGAAATACATGAATTGGCACTTATCTTAAAATCCTATCCAATCCATGTTTTGTAGTGAAGGATAGCGATATCACGATATCCAATATTGATTCAGGTCTTAGTCACAATGCAGTTTTAATGCCAGAGCATGTTCATTAGTACCATTCAGGGAGCTGCTATATAGCAAAGAGTCATGATCAATGGTTGAAAAAAAAGTTAGCCCTCTCTTTTTATCTCTCGGTGCAGTTTACCATCAGGGCCTGTCTACTTGTCTTCTTTTACTCATTATAGCCACTCAAATGGGTACTGTTCCCTGCCAGACCTTGTTGTTATAAATAAAAAGTTGTTTGCTAAGAAACCTCTCTCTTCTCGCATGACAGCAGCGGTTCAGTGTTTGACCGTGTGCCCCTTCCTCATTATAGCTATTTAGACTTACATCAGCTGGCCAGCATCCAGCTTGTCGGGTTTGTTTCTGATAAAATGACACATCAGAGATGTGTTGATGCAGCACAAACACGGGTCAAAGGGTATATTAATGAATATGGCGCCCTTGACTTTTATGTAATTGGATCAAACTTAATCCCAAACAAATGTGGGCTAGCTACTGGTCTACACATCTTTGAAGATGATGAGCTCATTTACAGGATATTCATAATATACTCATTCAGAGACTGTGGACTGTGTTACTGCAGTTTTTACACAATTCTGACAGACATTCAGTCTTTAATCAAAGAACAGATCATTATCTCTCTGACTGTCATGATCCTGAAAATACAGTTCACAATAACTCAATATTTACTGCATATATAATGACACAGATATCCTGCACAGTCTTACCCTGGCTTCAGAGACACAACAAAAAAACTAATCTAAGGCTAATAAGTGTATATTACATTTAAAAGGATAAATAATGTTTCAAGGGAAGTCTAGATGCGGGAAATTCTTACCATCCTAGATCTGAAGGTTGGTAAAATAATATTTGGCAATGTTATTACATTATATTACATTTTTCTTACTTACTACACAGTATAATTTACTGAACTCAGTTTTACATACCATAAAACATTGCTCGTACATTTTAAATGATCTCTTCAGCCTATTCTTTACAGTTGAGGTTACAACACAAGGGAATGAATCCACAGACACACCATGTTTGTGTGTTTTTAGGTTTGTCTGTCTGTTAATTACCTTATTTCATCATTTAATTTCAACTCAATTCCCCACCTTTTTCTAGTATTTTCCTAATTCAAACGACTTTAAACTGCTTCAAACCTGCTATTTCCCTTGAATTTTTATTTTCAAAACATACCCACACAAATAAACACACATACAAACCTACATCTCAGATCTCTGACTGCACACTCCTCTACTTGACCTGCCTCTTTCTCCCCGCACCTCTGTCGGCTCTGTTGATTTAAGATCGACTCATAGTTAGGAATTCTTATAATCACAATTATGTTTTTTTTTACACATGTGAGGCATCTGTATAGACTGGTTGTTAATTGTCACTATTTGCACTGTGGAACAGTGATGGAGTGTAAGACCTAAACAGCAAGGCAAAGTTTTTCTGTTAGTGAATGTGAGTCAGAGCAAAAGGACCCCTTCTGTGAACACTCCTGCTCACTAAGGTGACATGATGTTTGATTTCTAAATCAGCATTCCTTCGTCGAAAAAATAAATTGCTTTGCACTGGGCCAACAGCAGAAACTGAAAAGAGGTTAAACATCATTCTGCGAGACAGCCCAGGAAACAGGACTACCTGTAACAACAGTCTCCCCAGAGAAGAATTAGAGAGAGAGAGGATGCAAGCAAGAGGGAAAGGAGGCAGCAAGTAGAGCCAGCAGGAAAAGAGCAAAAAGTTACTACCAATATGCAATTTGTTTTTAAATGTGGGTAATTTAGACAAATTACTCCTCTCCTTTCAGAAGACACAGTGGAGGTTGCACTTCTGTTTTGCTGTTATGCCAGAAAAAAACAGTAAAAGACATGGAAACATAATTTCACTGTGTCATAGCAGGTAATTGCAGATAAGACACCAAGGTGTCATGTTTATATCACAGTAAAATGGAGTTGGGGCCGATAATTCTAGTTTTGTTCATTCATTGAAAGTGGGAACAAATGCTGAATGAACCATTTCCTCCTGCAGAGCCAGATGCATGTGGGTGACAGTATTAGAGAACTGAGCCGATAAAGAAATACAGCTGTAATGATGTATGGGGTGTGATGGTGCAGTTGGTTGTAAAGGGAGCAGATTCGCCTCTAGAGCTCTCTGGTAAACGCTCGTCAGCAGAGCAGTGTCCAGCCTCAACCCCACTCAGCCAGAGGGAGTTAGAGCCACTACTCATCCGTCTTACTTGAGGTTAGGAAGTGAAATGGGCAGTATGTGTGGTACAAGCTTGTTCAGATGGCCGGGAGTGTTATCCTTGAAAATCATCCTTCCTCCAGTGCTAAGGCTCATGGTAATGAGGGTGACTGCTCATTTTCCAGTCCCTGGGAGGGGGAGCATTGAGGTGTTTAGATGGGGGAGGACTTTGGCATTTGCTAAGCTGAAAACCATATTATTGAAGGTTGGGTACAAAATTAGGGTGTACCACTGAATACAGAATGTTAAACATCATTAACAAGCTCACATTGTTGAAGTTGGGAGTGTAATTAAAGGGTTCCAACCGCAGCGGGAGCAGACTTTGACTGGAGGAGTAAGGGACAGACTATTTTGGCTCATCTGCCACTGGTGGCTGTCCTGACCTTCACACCCATTTTTTGACAGACTGCTTAAATAGAGTACATGCTCACTTTAACTGTGCATATGTGGATACTCTGTGTCCATCTGCAGGCATGTGTTCACGTTTAGACCTGATGAGGTCAATCAAAAACGTCAGGTTACCACTGGAGTCAACAGTGTCTGACATTGTTAATCTGAACAAGGGCAGATCAAAGACGGAGAACCAATTCACTAATATATATAAGGGAAAAAGGTCGGTAGAAAATGTGAGGACAACGGCTATGTTCTCTCCTTTGAATGCCAGAAACAGTACAAGGCTGAATTATGATTACATTTTTGTCACTTCTCAATTAACATGGATCCTTTCCTTTACCTCCCTTTGAGTATTTCAACATGTTTCTTGGGCAATTGTAGATTTCTTTTCTCAGACCTTCATTGGGACATGCTTCTGGGTTGAGAAGAATTCTGATCCTTTTTTTCTCCTTCCCCATTCTTTCTCTGAAGCTAAGCACTGTGTTCAAGAGACCAAGAACAACTCGATGAGTCACTAGCAGATGACTAGGGTCAGATGTACAACTGTGAATGTCTTAACATTTTTCTATCCCACAGAGGGAAATTAGAGTCATGTTACTTATGCTAGAAGGACTTACCAAACTGTTTGTTTAAAAAAAGTTGGACAAAAAACCATCATTATGAAAAAAGGCATGCACACACATTGGTACATCAAAACATCATTTGAAAAAAAAAGAAAAAGAAAAAATCTGAGATATGGTATCTATTGTAAATTCCCCATCAGATGGCAGGGGAAACTTCAGGGAGATTACATTAATGCTAGCAGTTCAGATGCACCAGTGCACAGAAATGGTTGCTGTGAATGTGTCTCGATCTCTGTCCACATAGTTAGAAAAATGGCCACTATTTCTACAAGATTTCTCTCTGACTCATATGGACTGAAGGAGTGTGTGGTGATTTATATGGACTGAAGGATGTGTTTGCTTGTGTGTGTTTGATTGTTGCCGTGGTGAGTTCCATAGACCTTTTACTTTCTTTTCAAAAATAGATAAGATCAATTCTGTCACTCCTAGTTCTATTATGTTGCCGTTTTCGCAGTGCACTTCTGTAAATTACAAACAGACAGATATTCAGAGAACCTAATTGGTTCATAATGGCTCAGAGATTGATAAATTCATGACACCTATACACATCAAAACAACAATCTGTGTGTGGATGATGTTTTAGACACCAATTTATCACTCAGTATAACAAATAAAGTGGCAAGAGCATGTTTCAAAAGTGAATGTCATTCTTTCATTCCTGTGCTCTGGCATCTAAAATGGTTCATTATGCTTGTGGACCAAAAAACTTTTCAGCAGTGTAAACTAAAAATATTAATTCATGAGAACCCAGACCCAGTTCTCCTTAATGAGAAATGATGAACATAAATTGGACCCAGTTGACCACATTTCTAAAATTATTTTTGAAATGTTGCCCCTTATCGGTGCTCTATTATGCTACGTAGGCGTATACTTCTGTGGTTTATCGTTGTTGTTTTCCTCATTTGAAAAATAAATTAACTTGACAATTTTTGGCTTAGGAACACATTTCCCATTTTTAAACTGGTTAAAGTTATAAAAGAAGATCTTATTAAAACATTTTACCTCTTAAATAGATTTAATAATTCCTGTAGTAACAAATAAACAAAAAAGGATAATTAGATGTCTCCAGGCACAGGAGGAATGACAACTCTAAACCCAGTGTCCTTTTCGTCTCGCAATATCATGCCCCCCATTTCACCCTGTAGCACAACGGTCATTCACTACATGAAAATGAACATCCACCAGTGAAGTTGCAGCCGCCTTCCAGTTATTTAACATTGATTTCTGTTTTGAAGTATGAACTATAATTTGTGTAACAGAGAGGAGAACGAGCACAAAAATGATGACGAGGGAACAAGGATGGAGGTAACTTATTTTTAAACCCATAACAGAGTAATAGAACGTCCACTTTATTTTTTGTCTTAAATTTGCATTCTCTTCGCTGAAGTTCATCTGCTTACAACTAGAGCTTCCTCTTAAAGAAATCTAGTAACTATCACACCTAATGCATACTATTCTGCAGAAATGTCACTTTATGTACACTCATATTTTTGCTGTACGTATATAGTAAAGTAGTGATGGGTTGCAGATTATGTTGCTGATACTGCATGAACAGAGTAGACTCACAATGACTCGGCTCCAGATATGCATATAGCTGTTACATGCAGACACAAATATTTAGTGAACATCAATGTAAAGATGATGCTGGTAGGTCAGACAGAAGGCAAGCTGCAGTGTACAGCCCGTCTTGGCTAGGTCTTTGTTTTCCATTAGTTGAAGTAATGGCCCCTAAGGCACTCTCTCACAGCCATTAAAACAAAGCTGACTGATAGTTCAGGGACATCGCACAAAATCTATGAATCAACAATACCTGGCTCTGTTACAGCACCATAGTCCCAAAGAAAGAGGTCTGTATATCATTTTTTATTTCTCAGTTCGGAATTAAGGGCCATATTACCAGCATGAAGGTCTCTGTATTAAAGAGTTTAGCTTTCAAGATAAAATAGGTGAATGCATAAAATTCATACTTCCATTTCCTGGAGATTCATAAAGTCAAGTTAAAAGCCTCCCTTTGATGACTGAGCCACTGTGTGCATCCTGAAAATGGACATGAGAGTATACATTAAAATAAGCCGAGCAAACCCAAGTAAAACAACTTCTCAAATGTACCCAATTTCTTTTTTTTTGTCTTCTGGCCTGTGTTTCATTGATTTTTGCCTACCTTATGTGGAGACGGACCTCATTAATTTGGTTTGGCAGGCAAGCTTATTTAAAAACTTGTCTGGTCAATGGCTTGAAAAGTCAAGTCTGAGTCAATACGAAAAGTGACGTTGGACTTTTTCAGTGACGCAGTTTGTAAATTGTTTATTGAATTTATTCACATGGTAGTGAAGCAAAGACTATAGGTCATTAAGAACATGAGGGTATATTCTAAAGAGTAGATTTCATAAACATGTGGTAAAGGAATTAAAGGAAGAAAGTACCTAGCTTTATTAATAAACATAATATTTTAATATTCATTCATTGATTAGTTAGGGAGATATTAATGATTGTTGTAACAGAAAACGATTCAAAAAACTAGTAATGACTAAAACAGATAGAACCGTAGTCAAAAATAATAGAATGAAGATTACAAATACTTAATTTATTTCCAAATCATTATTTAACAGTCTAATGTTTGGAGAATATATGAATAAACAATCTTCAGAGATTGTTTTCGAAATACTGATGCCATGGTGGCACAATAGGGGATGATTTAAAGTTAGTAAAACCAGAGATGGATTTCTATGAAGGAACCTTATGTCCAATCAAAGCTGGAGTTGAAAGTATGCTATTAGAATCAATTAAAGAGTGGTTTTCCAGAACATTCAGAATGGTAAAACAATATTTTTAATATCAATAATCTTGAGGATATCCTCAAAAGTCGTTAAAATTCCTAATTCCGTGAAAAGTTATGGTTGTTGGTGGTAAGAACAAAGGGCAAAGTGCTCTCCTTTTGAGAGCAGCATTAGGGGCCACGAGCCACCCCAAAACTAGAGGATTGGCTCCAGCAGATTCCAGGTACAACATCAAAGGTCTCCGTCCAGAAGAGTTCAGATCCAAAACCAGACCAAAATCACAGAAACTGACAATGTGAAACAGATTCAGTAGAGAGTAGAAATACCTTTTTTCACGAAGTAGTTAGAAAAAATTTAATCCCGCCAAAGTGGGTTTAAGAGATGAGAGCTGTGGTATGTGTTTAGCATTCACCAGGTAAAACGTACTGACGTAGATGATGGACTGAAAGAGCAATGAAAAAAATAATCAAAACCAGGAGAGAGAGGGCTGATAAGTATGCTTGTGAGCACTTCTGTGAACAGGCTATCAAATGGTAAAAAAAATACAAATCCTCAGGGTTGACATTTCATGATAAGACTGCAACATTACACTGCAATTTTTTATTATAAGAGCAAGAGGAATCTTAAGTCCACACTCACTGTTGTGTAGTATTGTATAGGTATATCGTACAATGATGTTGAAATGAATAACTCATTAACGTATACGTCAGTGGAATAATAATGAGTGGTTTTGCATGTGTGTAATTCTGATTGCAGTAGACCAATAAAATTGTCTATTTAAGCAAACCTTTGACTGTGTGTTTGGCTGTATGAAGAGGTGACGTGTGTTTCTGTCTTCTCTGCTTATAGCTGTTTCAGAACAGAGCAGAGGAGCCACGGTTGACTAAGACACAACCTTTAGCGCTGCAAAATGCAGCCCATAAGGCCCACTCACAATGTCACGCCACTTCACTACATAGGAGAAGCAGACACTACATGAATCAAAAGTTGATTTTATTATTTTATTATTTGAAACGCATACAAAATAATACTGAGCAGAGATAAATGTATTTACACACAAGGTGATGCAGACATTAAGATAGCAGAATTTGTTTTATAAATTATAGCATAAGGAATATGTTGCACTAAGTGAAGGTGTAGACTAATCCTTAGCATTTATCAGGTTTCGATAATGTTATCAACATTTTGGTTTAATTGAATTGTAAGCAGGAAAGACAAAGAGAGAGTATTATGTTTGTCACGGTCTTATAATATGGAGTCATTTTTGTGTCTTTAAAATTAAACCAAAAATCTTAAAAACTAATCAAAAACAAGAATTTGAGAGAGTATAAACTCACTGATGCAAAATAAAGTAATCTCAAACGTAAAACGAATAACTTACAATCAAATTATTTGTATAATTGTGGAATCTATTGATCTTTTACATTTCTGACCATACATTATTTCGTTTAGTTTCCTCTGCTTCTTTATCTCTCATGAGACTGTTTGCTCCGACCGCTTTACAAACACAAATCCAATTCCATATACAAACTGTGGTTTAAAATCATGGATAAACTGACAGTTAAAACGATAAATATCCAAATCATGAGAACATGTAATATTGACCCAATAAAAGTTGCCAATGCGGAACTTTCCACAGAATCCAAATAATACCTAAGGACATCAAAGGAGATCAAACTGATTTGCACCTAACAGCCCTTAAATTCATCAAAAATATAACCATTCCTCATTGCTGCTGCTTATCCATCAACCCAGGGTTAGGCCCAGTTCCTTTCTGCACAAAATAAGAGCATCAGCACAATTTTTGTAGTCAGGGAAGTGGTTGAACATGTTGATTGCTGTATATCAGTGTGGTATATGCAATTTAATCTTGTAGCAACACATTTTGGTAAATATTCGACTTTGGGCGGGAACAAAACAGGTGATTTTAACAGGGAAATATTCTAGTCCTATTCCCATTGCAGGTGATGCTACCGGAGAAAGTGAGCCTGTGAAAATGTTTGGTCTTTTTCAAACATGAATAAAACATGCAGAGACAGACACGGCTGTCTCACACCTGTTGCTGCTGTAGAAGTCTAACATGAATGAGGTAAAAGGTGTGTTCATTTTTGGTTGAAGTATTATTTTCATTCATTGAGAATTTGGTCCTTATAAGCTCCGTTTTCAAGAAGATGGCTGAGATGTAGGCATGGCACCACATTGATCACTTGTTGACACTTATGTCGCTCATCCTCACTTCCTAAATTGATCAGCACCACGCTGAGATGTATACTAATAATACTGTAATCTAATGAGATGTTTTTGCTTAAGCGTAAAAGATTTCCTTCACAATAACGTCAAACACCTTTAAAAAAGACAAGATCTTAAGTGCTCATAAAAAACATAATGAAGGTGTAGACGGTCCGGAATTTGATAGTTAAAGATAGGTACGAGATAAAAGCACAAATAGAACAAAAAAGAGAAACATCCATTTCAGTCAGAAAACTCACTCATTTTGCTGTATTTTGGCATTAGAGTTTTTCCGCACAGACATTATTGAACATGGAGACTGTTTGGTGGAAAAGTACTGAGTCCCCTTTATCAGCAATGAAAGCCCAGGCAGCTATACATGTGAAGGCCAGCAGCAGCATGGAGGCAGGCATGGGGAGACATGGAAGTTGTTGCAGCTTAAATTGTTCGCCAATCAGGAACAGGTGTACTTGATGGCCAATGAGGAGGATGAGGTGTGTAATGTGTGCTTTTGTGTGCGTCTACAGCAGCGCATTTAATTGGGGGCCTGAGCTACCTTTTTCACAGAGGATACTGAGTCTGCATGCCTTAGATCTTCAGACACAGATAGCTGTAGGAGATTTTCCATGAGAGTCGGAATTGCTATCCATCACCCACTCCAACAAATTCTCTACTTTTTTTTGTTTCTCAATAACTGGTGATAATCTAAGCTGCTTTAACTCCAAGCTGGAAAGGCAGAACATCTGGAATGATAAGTCTCATTTGTATTAAAATAAAACATTTGCAGCATTGTTAAGTAACAAAAAATGACTTTGTGGAGAATTTCCTTTGAAAGCAGGTCATATATTCTGGTGCTGTGCCTGTTTCTCTATTGACAGAACATTTCATTCAACAAGTTGGCATAAACACAAACTGTATTCTGTGGCAGTGAATTGGATCTGTCTCTCTCTCAATTAAGTAGTTTTGGAATTCTAATAGCAAAATCACTCAAAATCCTTTTAATTAAACGCAGACATTTATGCAGGCACAGAAACACACACACAAACTCAGACAGTACCCCATTCTCCTCTACAGCCGCGAACATGCTACTACAGAATGCCAGAACACAACATGGAATTGATACAGAAGGAAAATATTCAGATCAATCCTCTGGTGATTTAAGAGGTCACATTTTCACGCTGTCCTCCAAAAACGTGTCATGCATATTAAGGCATAAGGGAATGAGATTCACTTTAGATTTTTAATGCTTATGGATGAGAAGATCTTCACTTACATGGAATAATGGTTTTTCTGCAAAGATCTTGACATGCAGGAGCACATGCAGTCTGTTATTTATCTTCAGGTCGACTGGGTTTTTAATTGGATATTTTGAGATTAAAAATGCTTTCAATCATAATAAAAATACACGAAAATGTAGAGTAAATCTGATTTTTCCTGTGAGAACTATTATTGACAGTTGGGGTTTTAAAAACAATCCATTCATTTTCTAGTTTTGTTTGAAGTTTTTCCTTTACGACTGGTTCTTCTGCTCTTTTAAGAACGTCCACCTTCTGTGTGTATTTATAGTTCCTTAACCATACTTGACTATGCACTATAGGTACACTCATCATTATAAAACACCTCAGGGTTCTGGCATTGACTCTTCTAAATTTGTGAAAAAATATTGATTTTAAATTCTGTTTCTGACATGCCCAGTTCTAATGTCTTGGGGTAAAAGCACTGAGTGGCAGTTCCTTATTAAGTGTGAGAAAATTTAATTATAAAAATGAAAAGATTTAAAAATAAAAAGTTCATTTTGACATACAATGGGGCGGAAATAATATCATGGCTCGTAAATGAGAATACTCCCAACAGATTATATGCATCAACATTAACTATATCTAAATCATGAATGATTATGTTAATAACACAATTATGAACTAGACCTTGGTGGTCGTCCTCTACAGCTGTGGTATATTCCCGAAAAGTCCCCAATCTCCATGGTTGTACAAGCAATCGCCCTGGTTGTACTCCTCAGATTAAATAGTAAAGTTATGTCCAATAACTCCGTATAATCTTACAGAGGGAAATATGAACTATAAGATTGCAATGTGATAAACAAAATAAATCTCCAGGAGTCGATTCATATGCACCAGATTTAGACAAAATTGGAAAAATGCCTGAACATTTATGTCCCAAAAACTTTTGCCAATATGTGGGTATCTTATCCAGATACAGTGTTTTCCATGAAAAAAAGCTCCCCTAGTGAGTCAAATATGAATATTAAGACTAAAACATGATATATGGAAAATAGATCTCCTCAAGTTGATCCTTGTGCACCAAATTCAGACTAAATCAGACCAACAGTTGAGAAATTATGGCCATAAACATTTGCAGATAAAGCTCCTCTAGTGCTGAAAATATACAACCAAACTTTCCCCCAAAAACTCCAGGTCTTTTAGTTTTTTAATATTTATGACAGGAGGGAAAGGGAAATAAACTACTGCATGATTAAAGGGATATTTTTCCTGACTGACCTTAGAGTAGGTTGGATCAATTATTTGATTTACTGATGATGTTCCGTTGGTCACAAAATCCATCACCAGCTACTAAGTTTATAAGCATCATATCCTTTTCCACCATAAAGCAAAGATTCTGAGTTAATGCTCCTGCTCGGAAATCATTACAGCCTAAAGTGAAAGCCTCAGAGTGAAAAAGAACACGATAGGTTGTTTTGACAACAGTGATCTAATTTTAACTTACTCTAAAAACGTCAAGTGGTGACTTTTCAAGGGTTACATCATTATACAAAACGATATTTAAAAACATGTCATAACATTAACACCAAGCATTGTCCTCTTTTTGTTTGACACTATTTTACTCACTATTTCAGAAAGACCACCAATTCCTTTGTTTGTTGGACAGTAATTTTTTTCTGGACAGCAAAGGTGAGGTGTTTCCCATATTGGCAAGGAAGTTATATGAGAGGTCTGGAAAATTGGGATACTAAACACAGATCAGCCATGACATTTAACCACGGAGGTCAGATTAACATTTACTGTCTCCTTACAATGACACCTGTCAGTTTGTGGGACATATTAAGCAGTAAATGAACATTTTGTCCTGAAGTTAACGTGTTTGAACAAGGGAAATGGGGAAGCGTAGCAATCTGAGCAACTTTGACAAGGGCCGAATTGTGATAGCTAGCTGATTGGGTCAGAGCAGGTCTTCTTGGGTGTTCCCGTTCTGCATTGGTTAGTACCTACCAAAGTGGTCTAATGAAGGACAGCTGGTGAACCAGCATCTGGGCAATATTTGCCCAAGGTTTGTTGATGTGCATGAGGAGTGATTGCTAACCCGTGCTACCCGTTTCCACTGAAGAGGTGGTTCTGATAGAAATGTTTCACAACACATGGTGCATCTGCTGCTTTGGCAGCAAAAGGGAAATACACAATATTTTGAGGCACCAGTAGCCTCTAGCCCATACTCATACAGAAAATGGAGCTATAAATTTTGGCTTGATAACAGATTGTGAAGCCCAACCAAAATTTAACGACTGTCCAATGTCGATGTCAAACCGAAATTGGTCGTCAGCATGATTTTCATGTCCAACTACATGCTGAAGTCTGTTAAACCTTTGAGTCCAACACCTTTCAGACATTAGATTGACATACTGTGCCAGCTGGGATATGTTGTAATGTCTGGTAATAGGAGATGTAGTGGCCCCCTTTGCATCCCTAATTCAAGTATCCATGGGTGCCTGTAGGCGAGAGGAGAGTGTAGAGCATGTAGTAAGATCCACACTGACATACGAAATATTGGCACTACACAGTGTCCCTCCCTGTGTCTTGGTCCAGAGCAGATGGTCACAGATACAATTTCCCAATGTCTTAATAGTGCCACAGCTGCTGGCAGACAAAGTGAATCCCACTCCATATGCACTCCCTTGGATAACGCTGCACTGCTCTGTTTGCTCTACTGTGTAATGACATAGTCCACAAGCTATGACTCAGAGTAAGTATTCCTCTCCATTGGTCTGCATGGAGCAATTTGTTCAAATTTAACAAAAGGCGACAGTGAACGGGTACATCCTCGAGCAGTGAGGTCAATATTCTCAAAAGAGCTGATACATCCATGAAGAACTCCACCTGTAAGAACAATGTGACTGCTGAAGTTCTCATGAGCCCTTATAGAACTAATTAATATAGAAGTCGGGTGACCTCTCTGAAGAGGCAAGTATGACTTTATCTTTCTAAGGTATTTCATATCATGTCGGTTTAACAGTCTTGTTCTGGGACGTGCCTTCTGCCTTATGTAGTTAGTGTTTGTAGTCCTTATAATACTTCATTATAAAAGCAGATCTGAAAACCTTTTAATGACATGTTCATTATTCACACAAAGCATTTAAAAACAGAGAGGTCAACAATTATTTTTATTTTTTTTTTTTAAACTGCAATTTTTATTTCTCTAACAAATCAAATTAGTGAACTCTTGCTTGTCAATTCTTACATTGCTGTGTTAGGAATATGAGGTGTGACTACCATTATCACTACAAGGCAGTGCTATGACGGTGAAAGTGCTGGTGGTTGCAAAAATCATAGTTACAGAAGAGAGCTTGTCTTCTAAAAACCATAATATCTAGAGAAATTCAAAAGCAGGCCAACCACGGAGAGACTCCATGAAGGGACATGATTTCATCTTGCTCGAGTGAAGGTGACATTAAACCAACAAGTATGCCATGGGACTGCCTTTTGTAATTAACATTAACTGATCCATCGGTCGCTGACCATGACCGTGGATCAACAATTCCACCTGATGAATGACAAATACAAGTACAGACACACACACACACACACTCGAAGCCACACGTGTGGATCCACAGGAGGCAACTCATTAAATTTGTTACCATGTGTTTGGAAGGGAATAAGTGTGGAATGGAATTTTTCACCGAACCTCAGCATCTACATCCAATTAAAAACTAGGGATTTAGTTCTATTTTATTTTGGCACACAGGAACCTTGATTACAAAGACTGCCAACATAAAGTAACAGATACACACAGAATTACACACGACTGACTTAAGGTGTCTCATGGAGATTGTGCATCCCTAATAGTTACACTCCCTCAAAGCTGTTCCTGTTTAGTTTCTTCGACTCATTGTGTTCAGATGAATGTGGGTGTTTTGATGTAGAGTAATCGATGGACATACAGTCCCCCAAAAAAGGATAGAACACGTAAAAGAGGAGGAGGGAAGAACGACAGGACTGATAGCAGGTAAAAGAGAAATGGAAGTGACCAAAAAGTGAGCATCAATTTTCCTTTCTTTTTATCAATATCCTGTATTCTAAAACATAATGAACGGTAAGCTGAACATGCGATGCATAGGTTCATTGTAGAGAAGTAGGTACCAGGGTAGTGATAAAACATATGGTGGTGCAATGATGATAGCAGCAATCATGTGGATGTGTTGACATTCATCAGGGGATGGTAGAAAAACTGGTTAGATTGTCAAAAAGGATGAGCTTGAGGAAACGGTCCAAACCAGTCAGAGGATGCTTGAAATCAATAAAGTGGATTTGTGGAGAGGAGATGTAGTGAGGTGAAGAGTAGGGAGGTGGTGGCACGAAGAACTGTGTTTTAACACTTAAGTGTAAAAAAAAAATCAACTTAGAGAGTATTGGTTTCCAAGTCATACCCTGGTACATCCTCATGCCAACTGGAGTCTGGACAGGCTGCACCACCTGAACAGTATGTGAAATCTATCTAGGCATGGTAGAGTCAACAGAAAACACACACACCCCCACACAGATTTGTTTTTGTGATACAAACAGATTAAGTAGAGCTTCCACCTTGAAAGGACACTGTCATGACCTGTTGTTCATTCACACAATCCTGTGAATACACACTATATCCAGAAACAAAATAGATGCAAAATAATAAGATATGGGACAGTCACACTACCTGGATTCAAGCACAACCTCAAGTCATACTAACATCAGCCACACGGCGTGACTCTGTACAGCTCTCAGCTGCACAGGATGATAATGATTACTGACCTCTTTAAGCAAGAGAGAAGACATACATCAATGGAACGCCACTTCAGAAAGTGCATTGGAACAGAGATATCCTCCAAACAACACAAATCACAACGGAAACCAAACTCCGAGGTCCGAATACTGACCTGTGGAGAGGAAGACCCAGTTTCATATTAAATTTTTTAATTGTCTGTGTATGTGTGTTTAAGAAACATGAATTGTCAGGTGAACAAAACTTAGTTCTTGATGCATGATAATGTTCATGGAAGTTAGCAGAGTTTAAACCTCTTTCAGCATATGGGCTCTGTAGCACAGTAAGTTTAATTATTGAAAGTTTCTTATGCCAAAAAACACAACCTATTGTTTTATTTAAAAGTTTCAAAAATTTTCCAAGGATTTTAAAAGGAATCCAGTATAAAAAAATCAATGAATTTCGGTATTTAGTTTATTCTTCCAATTAGGGACAATGGTAAGTTCATGCATTATATAAAGTTTAGTTTTGTTTGATTCAGTAGTTTATAGTAGTAATAAGGTTCAATGGCCAGATTGAAAAAAGCAAGGATGAAGCTGGACAGCCTTGTTTACAGCCTCAAGACAGAAAGATAGGGGTGGACAAGATACCATTAGTAAGTACTCTAGCTTTTGGAGCAATCCAAATGGTTTCAATGTATCTTATTAAGTTATTTCCAAAATTCATTATATATATTGTTTCTAAGAGGAAGGTCGGTTTGATTCCTTGAAAGGCTATGAAAGTTTCCAATGAGACAATTAACACAGGATCTTCTTGATTTTGAGCAGCACTAATTATGTGAGATAATCGACACAAATCATAGGAGCCTTGTTTTGAAAATAACCCTTTTAAGTCTGCTTCCAATCAATTTGGTTAATATATTTTGTTCTGAGTTTGAGAAACTTAAAGGTCTATAGCAGGGGAATTTAACTAAAATTTAAAGAGGTCCAGTTGGTGAAAATTTCCTCAAGCAAATCTTTTTTGAAAACCCCCTGACTTATGTGAGAAATTAGTTCTGAATGAATATTTTGAGCTGCTGTTCAAAGCTGAAACTGTCAAAATGTTTGCTGAAGTTTACATTCAGCTTATGAATAAAGTCAACACAATAAAACACATCTCTCTGTCCCTGAATGTGTTCCTGCACTACTGGGAAGTGTGCAGACTCCCTGCAGGTCTTCCTTGAACACCTCAAGTTTCAACTGAAGGATCTGACAGCTGTCATCATTTCACTAATTGAATATTTCCATGCCCTGTAGCTTCAAATTCAATTCATTCAGGTGGGAAGAGATATCAATGAAAAAGTCCACATTAACCATCTTTTCCTCAATTTTTAAAAAGAGAGAAAACTACGTTGCTTTCTGACTTCTCAGCTCTGCCATGAAAGCAGCTACTTCCTTTATGGTGGACCAAAAGCGCTCCAACACCCTGCCTTTGCTGAGCTATCTCACTTTGTTGTAAAGCAAAAGATTATCGGTGTTTGCATAAACCTCTCTTAAGAATTCCCTGAGCATTTGACGAGATAGGAAGAGGATGCCCTGAGAAAATGTATCATTTTCATCATTGTGTTCATCGCCTCAGCATGCTCATCTGACAGGATGGAGCACAGGACAGATTGATGAAGTAAGCAATGGTAAGATATGAGCTCAGGATCTCCTCTTTCATTCTTGCCACAGCTCCTTTCTCTCTCTCTACCATGGCAGTGGCTCCATTTGTGGTTTTGAAACCACTTGTTCTGGCTCTATTCCTCGCTTTGTTAACATCTCCTTAATGGCCAGGGAAATGTCCTCTCCTCCTGTGTTAGTCTGGAGGGGAGTCAAACCTAACAGATCTTCACAGAACACTTTCTTATCTTCGTTGAAGAACCTTACATAAACTAATAGCTGCCCATTGTTAGACACATCAGTGGACTCATCTACAGCTAAACTTACACTAGTGGAACATTCATTAGCATGTTTTTGGGCAGTGAACGAAGGGGTCAGGATCCTCGTGGATTGATCAAATTGGGCTCTGAGACTGCTTATTTTCTGTCATCTCTGTTCAGACATGAGTGGGTATGATTGTTCAAAAACTTTCTGCTTTGTCTCATAGTGTTGTCACATTTCCACTTTTAATGAGCGCCACGATCTCTGATCATATGAGACACACTGGTTTGATGTTCCCAGTGGGAAGAATGGTTGAATCGGTCAATTCCAGATTTAAAGCTCTATTTTCCCTATCCACTTTTCTCTTCTTCTCTCCTTTATTTTTCACCGTCCTCTCTTGCTCACTCACCTCTCCTTCATCTCTACCTCTATCGCTAACTTCACTTTCCGTCTGTCAGTCGCCTCTCTCAACTGTGTATTCAGAGTCACAGATTTGATTGGCTGAGTAGTATCACATGTCTATAGGATAGGCAATTCTGTTTATTTTTCCTTGGTTTGGGGTTAAGTATTATAGTTTTCCATTTAACGGGTACTGGGTAGTTCATTATTAAAGGCTTATATTATCATGTTTGTTAGAGGGGAAGCCAATTTGTTTAAAAATGCTTTATAGAATTCAATTGGAAAGCCATTAGGGCCCGGTGATTTATTGTTTTGTAATGAATTGATTGCTTGGCAAATCTCCGCAACAACAATATCAGCATAAAGCATTTGTTGGTCTGCTGCATCTCATTTAGGAATGTTTAACTTTAGTAAAAAATTGTTTGCATCTATATTTTCAGTATTATGGTCGGATTGATATAGGGTTTCCTTGATATTATAATTAATATGTTCACCCTCTTCTGTCTGAATTGCCTGGATGAATTTGTAAATGGACTGTACTTATATGGCGCTTTTCTTGTGATCTCGACCACTAAAAGTGCTTTTATGACACAAGTCAGCATTCACCCATTCATAAAGTGATGATAGAGGCTGCCGTGCAAGGCTCCACCTGCTCATCAGGAGCATTAACCATTCATACCATCATTCACACACCAATGGAACAGCCATTGGGAGCAACTTGGGGTTCAGAATTTTGGTCAAGGACACTTCGACTTGTGGACTCCAGTGGCCGGGGATCAAAACCACCGACCTTCAGATAAGTGGACAACGTTTTCTTCTTCTTGTCTCTTAATTCACCATGCAAGTATTTTAACTGTCTTGTCTCCAAATTCATAATAATATTTTGTCCTTACAAATGTTGCTTCTGTTTAGGTGGTGCAAAGGTTATTGTATATGAAGAGCTGCTGGGTTAGTAGGTTAAGGATTTCTATTATTTTGGTATTTGCATATAACTTTAAACATTCATGAATTTCTTTCTTGAGATTAGTTACAATTTTTTATTTTTCCTCACTTTATATCCACAATATGATAAAATATGACTTCTCATATAAGCTTTGAGAGAAACCAAAGTAACTGATTGAGATGCCAAATCTTAGGTTGGTAGAAAATATCATTGCGAGCATTCATATATGCTACAAATTCTGGGTCTTTAAGTAAATAGGGCTGAAATTTCCACTTATGATGGGGGTTACGTTTTACATTTATTCTCCATGTTAACATAACAGGGTTATGGTTATGGTCTGAAAAAGTAGCTATAAGATAATAGCTGCTAGTTTTTTTTGTCAAAGCAATCGCTTTCTGTTAGATTAAATAGATGTCAATTAAAGAGTATGAATTTTGTACTTTGGAGTAGAACGAAAACTCTTTGTGATTTGGTTGGAGTTTGCACCATATATCAATGAATCCTAGATCCTTCAATCCTTGATTAATGATAGCTGCAAATTTAGAGACTGCTATAGACTTGGTTGAAGTACGGCCCATTTAGGGATCGAAAACTAGATTAAAGTCTTCACCTATACATAAGCCTTCAGTCATACCAAGTTTCAATACCAAGTTATTGAAGAAAATTTGATAAACAGGTTGGGTCCATATATATTGAAAAGTTACTCTTTTATTATTTACCATGCAATTAGCCAACTGAAACCTGCCATTACTATATTTTTCTGCTGCAATCCGTGGGAAATTCAGATTACTGAATCAACAAAGCTACTCCTCTGGGTGTACCAAATGTTTCCAACCAAGCATAAATGCTCTGAGTCAGATAGGTGCGTTTCCTGGATAAAGGCAATATCTACATTTTGACTTTCAAGGTAAAACATTATTTTCTTCGTTTGACTGGGGAGTTGATGCCTTTAACATTCCATGAGGTGCAATTTAGTTGATGTACGGAGTAGGATATGTTTGAGAAGTTTAGATGAGAAAATAAATGGATAACTATCACTGGACTCCTCATCATATGCGCAATGGGACAGAGAAAAACCAATATAGGAGATAGATTCCTGCAAAACTCCATATATAAACCCCCCTGTTAACATACCATAACAAAAACATTGGGTTTGTTATCCTCAAACTATTTTGATGAACTCAATAGCTACAGTTTGTACGACTTTTTGTTAGCACTTTACCAAAGAACCTTGGACAAAATATATGACTAAAAATAGTAGAATATATTGTGTGGGGGATGGCTGTCCTGATTAAAGATAAGATATAAGAAAAGTAAATAAACGAGCAATCTTAACCATCGTGTTAATCAAATTATAGCAGTGTAACACTTGTCTGTATGTTACAATATGCCAAGCAACAGAAAACTGAAAATAAGAGTATTTATTTAAGGTAAATATAATAACAGTTATAATAATAATAACGATAAAGTAATGTGGCACATGACAGGCAGTTTCTACATTACAACCACAATACAGAAAGCACAGCTAAAAATTGTCTTTCTTTTTTTTATGAATTCTTCATATCTGTAAGGAATCTTTTAACTTCCTTGTAAGGCAAAGAGAAAAAAAAAGTCTTAACTCACTTACTTAAGTGCGCCAACGCCTAATTTAGGTCCAGAGAAGACAAGTCTTTACCTACTTCTCCAGTTCAGGGATGAAGCCTTGAACTTCAGCTGGTAAAGAGAATAATCCAACAGTTTCTTGGTGTCGAATCAAAAGTTTGGCAGGGTAAAATAGGGGATAATCTATATTTTTCTCCTCTCTTTTTCACGCCATTGAATTAATCTGGTTTCCATTGTAGCTCCGCAATGTAGTCTGGCTAGAAATAGATCTTCTTGTTGTCCATAACAATGTCGCCATTATTGGGTTGCGGTCTGTTGTACACTCTCCTAATGCGTTGAGCCCCTTCTACAACAATAGGAGATGAGAAGTTGTAGAAGTTGAAGAAGCTTGTCAAGGAATCCAACGGCTTCCCTTTCCTAAACCTTCTCGGGTTTGTTAATTCTCATTTTTCCTCGTTTCCGTTGCTTTTTGCACCTGAGGCTTGCCATGCACTTGAGGGTAAATTAGTTAATAAAAGACAATTGGAAAGGATAATTGCAGTTATAAGAGTTCCCCTAAGGAAGCTCAAAAGTGCACGTCCATCGACTAATGGAACACGTTGGGGAAGGTAAGTTGGAACGCAGCTTATCCAACTTACGCATGCATATGCAGTTTCCATCACCCGTGTGCACCCATAAAATAAATATGACGTGTTTATGTGAACTGTTTTGGTAATGTGTTTGATATGAGCATGGCAACTTGAGGGATTCCATCAAATCATCTACCTGCCTGCAGGAAACATGAAAAAAAAATGACCAGAAAAATTCCTGGGCAGCTTTATCCTCTGTTCAAGGTCTCTCACCTGGGAAGCCTCAAAGCACTTCAGGCTGACTGAATTTAATAAATATATGTGTGAATGAATGTTGAATTATGAATGAGCACCAATCCAAGATACGGAAATGCAATAGCTTTGTAAATTAAAATGCTTTTTATAACCATCTTAGAAAGTAAAAAGTTAAACATGAGATTGAGCAGAAGGGCAGACTGAAATATCTGCATCTTTTTGCATTTCATCTAAAAACTATTACAATCTGGCTGTTACCACCGTCAAGGTATTAATGTTAAAAAATATTTTAAATTGACACTGTACACTGTTAGTGCAAACTTTGTTGGCAAAAAAGCCTTTAAACATTTGAGAGGTAAATGACTGTCCATTACAATAGCACAATAGTTTTCCTGCATTGAATGAAGTGTATATGTTTCAAATGTAGTGAGTGTGGGGAACATTGGGCAGTACATACAAACACCCACACAAACACACACAAAGCAATTCAATCCCACGCAGGGACAGCTGAAGCTGATCTCACTAACTATCCCTTCATTAAAATAACTAATTACACCAGCACGCACAATCACAGCCTTCATGACACAATCAAGTGCCAGGCACTCAGCTTCAAGTATAAGGAGAAAAAAAATGAGACGAGGATGGACAGACATGACGAAAAACAAGTAAAACAAAGTGAGAAAGAGAAGGAAAAGTGTGGAGGTTCTGTTAACTCTAATCCTTCAACAAGGACTGTACTTCAGTGTAAGATGATTTTCCCTCTTACACACAGCAGATTTGTTTCCAGTATCCCTAACAAATAAATGAATGTAATGACTTTTCAGCTTATTATTGTGCAGCTGATGAATCCATCTGTACTAGAACATTTATTTTACTCCGGAACTTTACAGCATGGTTATTCGGTCGCAGTCGTTGTCAGGTAATTTATGAGAGAACATTGAGCCGGTAATACAAAGTTTTGCAAAAAAAGATGACAGGTTTACTCATCTACGCAATGCCATTAAACTAACAACTTCAAATCTTCAATTTGCTTTCTTCATCTCTGTCTCGCAGCTGGAGGGCTGAGAGGTGTGTAGCAAGGACTACTCCATGTTTGATCTCTGATTGGAATATCTGCTAAATGTTCCATCACTCCAGAGTTAAACAAGTGGTAATCTATCTCAAAAATGTATGTAATGTAAATAATTTGACCTGCCAATGGTAATTGAATTATTGAATTACTATCTTACATCATTTGACAACTGCGATTCATTCCTCACCAGAGGATTTTTATCAGACACCAGCCCCAGAACAGGTCTTCACACCTAAGGCATTAAGATACACATGCTGGTATGGAGTATATCCTTGGAATGTACAGCAAATGTTCTGCTCATGATCATTGAGAATATGACTCTCAGGGGGATTCCCATCACATGGAAGTGTCGACATGTCGGACTAATGTTCAGTGCTCAAAAAAAAAAAAGCCATCAATGGTTTTGAGCAATCTACGGAGATCTACTTACTTCTTTAACTAATCAAGTAAGTCTGCCAGTTTTGGTTATTATTGGTGTTTGAACTATATTTGCCATTCAAATAATTACACACTAGCCATGCTAATAAATGAGTAATTGAGTGTTGAGTGTTGGAAGATTGTTTGATTTATTCAATAGTGAGCTAGGAACTGTTTTCTTTCAATTGATTAACAGGATGCATCAATGTAAATATAATTTCACTCTCTTGAAATGATTCTTGTCTTTTCATATACAAACTATTTCCCCAAGTTCAGAGCCGATGATGACTCTTATGTTATCTGTTACTCTCAATGACATATTACCATACGACTATATTATGGGTATTAAATGGACTGTTCTTCTATAGCACCTTCTTAATCAACATGTGCACATATAAACATATTCATGTATATATGATGAATACATAAGATAAGTTGAGTGTCTGGAGCAGGATGAAGCTTATCAAAAGCATTTCCTTTAAAAAAAAATTTAAATCACTCACTATCTTCCTTAACACATTTCAAACAACCTGGTCTTTCATCCGTATCCAGCAGTTTCATACAATGGAGCAGAGTTACACTCCTATACTTGAAAGTAGTTTCAGATCTGTCTGCACAAACCCTACTTCAAACAACTGAAAGTTAAATGAGCTAAGTAGCAGAAGATTAAGATAGATTATTGCAGGTATGATTAACTATCACAAAGCTGTCATAACACTATGGATATGCAAGCTTATGATGGTACTTATGCTATGCTACAATTGAGCATTCATCATGGAATATAGAAATAATAATAATAATAATACATTTAATTTGAAACGGACTTTACATTTGAAAAGCTGATGAAAAGCATCAATAAAGAATATAATAATAATAATATAAAATTATGACCAAAAAGCAGCAATATTAATTAAAAGTTATAGGTTCTGCTAAAAAGGAAAGTTTTAAATGTTCCTTCTTTAAATGTGTCAGTCGTCTGTGGAGCCCTCGGATGGTCAGGGAGGGCACTCCACGGACGAGGGGCAGCAGAACAGAAGGCCCCATCACCCATGGTGCTGAGCTTAGTCCGGGGAAGGACGAGGCGGTATGAGGGGGTAGAATGGAGGGATCGTGTTGAGGTCAGTGGGGTGAGTAATTCTTTTAGGTAAGGGGGTGCATTGCCATGGATGCACTGGTGAGTGAGGAGAGAGATCTTATAATCAATTATTTTGGAGATGGGAAGCCAATGAAGGGAATGAAGAATGGGGGTGATGTGTTTGTGTTTATGAACTCTCATCAGGATCCTTGCAGCACTGTTTTGTACACACTGTAGTCTTTGAAGACTTTTATCAGGGATCCCAATGAGAAGTGCGTTACAGTACTCCAGTCTGGAGGAGACAAACGCGTGGACCAGCTTTTCAGCATCACTTAAGGTGAGTGAAGAACGGAGTTTGGAAATATTTCTGAGATCGTGAAAGGAGATCTTGCAGATGTGTTTGATGTGGGATTCAAAAGTGAGTTGAGGGTCGAATCTTACGCCGAGGTTGGTGACTGATGAAAAGGGGAAAGTCGTGACCAGAGAATGTAATGCTGGTTATCAAGGAAGACTGGGTCTGATGTGGGGTGCCAATTAAAATTGCTTCAGTTTTTGAGCTGTTCAAATGGAGAAATTTGTTTATCATCAACACCTTTATCTCCTCCAGACAAGCGCGGAGAGTTGACAGGGGAAATGATGACGATGAAAATGGAGAGGCTGCGGAGGAACATGTGTCAGTTTTTATGTAGATTTATGTGTCATCAGCGTAACAATGGAATGAGAGTCCATATCGACTGAGGACCTGGCCAAGGGGGGGCATGTACAGTATGAAGAGAATGGGGCCAAGGACTGATCGCTGGGGACCCCAAGACAGACGGTGTGTGTCCGGGACCTTGAACTTCCAAGGGAAATGTATTCTGTTCTGTCGGTGACGTAGGATTGAAACCAGTTTAGGGCGGTGGCTGTGAGTGTGTAGACGGTGTAGGAGTATTCCATGGTCAACTGTGTCGAAGGCAGCAGACAAATCAAGGAGAATCAGGAGGGAAGGTGAACCAGCATCTGCTGCCATTCGTAGGTCATTTGTGACTTTAAGCAGAGCTGTTTCTGTGCTGTGGGCGGAGCGGAAACCAGACAAAGGTTTCAAAGAGGTTGTTGTATTTGAGGTGGTCCTGGAGGTGGGCAGCAACTACTTTTTCTGGTACTTTGAAGAGGAATTGGAGTTTGGAAATAGGCCTGGGAAGCAGATTTCTGGGAAGCACTTTAGAGGCTGGGAGATCTCAAACTGTGAGTAAGCACACTGGATAGGTAGAGTAGAGCGACAAGAAAGGACAGAACGGATTGAGTCAATTTTTGATTTGAAGAAAGCCATGAAATTATTACAGTGCTCTTCTGTAATTTCTGTAAGTGGGGGAGTTTGTGGTTTAAGAAGATGATTGATAGTGGAAAACAGTTGCTTAGAATTTCCAGGACTGGTTTTGATAATGTTCAAGTAGAACAGTGACCTTGCCTCTGTAAGGGACTTTGAGTAGACCTTTTGGTGTTCCCGAACGGCTAGCTTGTGGACAGTGAGACCTGAAGCCTTTTAACGCCGCTCAAGGAAACACCCAGCTGCCTTAATTTTCCGTAGCTCGCTGGTGAACCAGGGTGTTGAGCGGGAGAAGGTGACTGTTGTAGTTTGATCAGTGCATTAAAAATGCATAATCTCAGGAGACAGAGCGTTCTTACAAGAATACTTATGGAGGTGTGTTTGTCAACACCACCTGCATTCCTTAATGCATGTATTCATGTTTTACCAATGTATGAGTGCATTCATGAATATGTGTAGGTATTCTGCCTGAGAATCCACACGCTGCTATAGCTTTATTCCCCTGCAGGTTCTAGCCACAAAAATAGTCTATGCCACACTCAGTACATCATAACAGTGTACTGCCAGATCTAGTAAATGTAAGGGTGCAACGTGTTAATAATGCACAACATCTTGAACATAATTTTGAATACTGCGAAAAAGGGAATTTGGAGAAATCCAAGGCTCTACAACAGTGCATTGGCTAATTCACTACGTCTAGTGTTCAAAAGAAGAGTTACAGATTTATGTATTCCCTGTGCCGATGGACCCTTTCCTCCGCTTGTTCTCAAGCTCTGCTCAGGTGGCCTCCTCACTGGTAGTTTATCTGGAGTGGGATATTGGTTAATATTCTTCTCGGCGAGGTTTTTAGTTTTTTTTACCGTTATCGATTTTTTTTGTGATTTTGGTCATCTTTGTCCGATATATAGTTTAATTGTTTTTTGTCTGTGAATGAATTCCCAAGACATAATATTTTTAAATTTTGAAGCATTTCTGTGGTTGATTTGGTTCAGTGCTGAAATATTTTATATTTATATTAACTTAAAGACTCTAGAGGTACATTGATGCATATTACACATCAGTTGTGTGATACATATTTTAGTTTTTGTGTTGATAGCAAACTTCAAGGCATTTTGACACAAGCGGGTTGGTAACTACTTAGGAGTCAGGCCGTGTGCCTTACCTTGCCAGGTGCTTGCTGAACAACTACTGGAAATCTCTTTTCTTTCATTTGAAGGTTTTCCTTCTCTTCCCTATATTGTGTTTTCTCATGTTATCTCTGTTGTCATCCCTCAGCTTCCCATTCATTACATTTCAGGGATGAGACGTATCCTATAGGTAGATACCGGAATAAATAGCCCCCTGCCCCTCTATTGAAAGGCTCAAGCCAATTGAATTTAATGCTTGGCTGCCCTTGTGTTTTCTCTCCAAGTCCCACAAACAAACTAATGTGTTTTCATTTCACGACGTCTCCATTTGCATCAGCCCAACCCACCATAAGCTTCTCTATCAAGAAGGGTTCTTGTGGGGCTGGCATCAATTAATTAACCACTTAATCAGAGCCAATTAATACAATAATGAGTGACTTGATTAACAAAATTGCTGTAGGCATTTCAAAACAAGGTATCCACTATCTAACACCAGCAGGATGGGAGTCATTATTCCCCGCTGTGTTGGGTTAATACTGATGGATAACGGATAACAATTGTGGCTACAGTGAGCTGGAGTAGATGGGAGGCAATTAGTTTCTCAGTGCATAAGCAAGGGAAAATAAGTGTCTGTATCATGTTAACAGAAAAGGAGATGAATCGGAAATGTCAGGCTATCTGAACAGATACTGACTCGCATTAAGACAGAGCATGGTATTCAATGAGTGAAAATATCAAAAGAGCGTATTAAGAGTATAGATATATCTGGTCTTGACATTGATGAGACTCCTTTCTGAAAAAAGCCCACCAATTCTTCTAAAGGTTTCTTTGTGTGCCGTTTTATGGTCCAGCATTCCAGCAAACAGATCCCAGGAAAGAAAAATCTTTCCAACCCAAACTTCCTGTCTTATTTATGGGATGGCGTCCGTTAAGTCCGAGCACATCCATGAACTACCATTTCCTAAGTCTTAATCCCCTTCCTACCCTGCAGTGACCAGCTGTTTGCCTGACTGAAAGAGGAAAGAAGAGCTAGTCATCAATTCTGCCCAGGACACAAACTAAGTAGTTCATACAAATATAAAGGAACACCCAGAAGCACATGCTAACACAACCTCCAGAGTGGAACTTTGGTCTTTCCTCCCAATCTCGCCAAAAACACTGCACTAGATAATGGCAAAACCAGAGCGGCAGAACAGAGTACAAACAAGCTAAAGAAAATCCCAGAATCTGAACGCTCACTGTGCAATTGCAAATTTTCTGCCTTCCTGGATCACCGCAGCTGAGCGTTCAGCCGAGCATCTGCAAAACATACACACAGCAGCGCCTATACAGAGGCAGGGAAACACACACACAGGGCCCGTAAACACAAAGTAACTGTCAGTCTTTCAGCTAAGCCTAGAATGAACGCTCGCTCACACATTAAAAAAAACCTATTAGCGTGGCACCCTCTCTGAGGAGCTTCAGGGACTGAGTTTGAAACTAGCTTGGAAAATATAAACTATTCCAAACTCTGTCCAGACAAATACACGCCTCTTTTTTGCAATTCAGAGGAATGTGATTGAGCAGCAAATTAAATGAAATTGAAAAACAAAGGGAGCAAAATCTAAAACGTCGGAAAATATGTGTCATATATTAAATGATGTGTCAGATTATTTGCCATAATTCACCTCTCTCTGGGTGAAATATGGCAAATAATAATTGGAAGTCTGTGAGTGTAATCGGAAGTCGTGTTTTTTCACTTGTAAAAACTATGATGCTATCCCCAAGGGGTTATTATGTATTTTGTGAAAATTCTCCTTTATAGGTATGCATATTGAATCATGCTATGATGAGGATTCTTGTGATCTTATATATACACAGAAAAAAAAAACTTGATTTTGAGGAGATATCGATTGATTATACCCTTAGAATGTGCAGAGACTGACTTGAAAATTCAAATTTAAAAACTGACTTAAAAAGTAAACAACCAATTTGCCTTTAATCCAGTTGTTTTTTAGGAGATGTGGATAGAATATTCCTTGTTACATATGTATGGATGGACAAAAGGACAAGGGTATCTGCCATACTATTATAACCACTGACAGGAGAGTAAAAATGATTATCTTGTTCAGTGCCGCTTGTCATTGGTGAGACATATTAGGCAGGAACTGAATGTTTTGTCATTAAAGTTGATATGTTGGAACTAGGAAACATGGGCAAGTGTAAGGATCTGAGAGACTTTAACAAGGGCCAAATTTAGATATGAAGACTGGGTAAGAGTATTGCCAGAAGTACAGGTCTTGCTGGGTGTTCTTGGTCTGCAGTGGGTAGTATCTAGCAGAGTGGTCTCAGAAAAGACAAGTAATGAAGTAGTAACAAGGTCATGGATGCCACAGGTCTATTGGTGAATGTGGGAAGCTAAGGCTACCCCAGGTCTAATCCCACCGAAGTTCAAGTGTAGCAGTAGTACTAGTATTAGGCAGCTAATGATTTATGGCCGATTGGTTATTATGCTTTATATGGTAAATAAAAATTTAACTATTAAGCTTCAAAAAAACGCTAGAGAAACACAACAACACAATAGTTCAATAGTGACCCTCGCCATGAATACCCAGAACACCATCACTGCACACAAACTTCAAACATGGTATGTTGGCAACATTATCACATCTGAATATGTCACTTGGCACTCTTAGAGCCCATGAGCAGTGGATTATCTACTTTTCAGCCTTATTCATGCTGATCTACACAATACGAGGCCTCTTCATCAATAAGTCATGGAACAGCTAATTTCTGTGTAATTGCAGGCGAATTCCATGCCTTGCAGTCACTTCCTGCAAAGCATGAAACAATAAGGTGCCGGGAGCGACTTTTTAAAAATGCATAATCTCAGGAGACAGAGCATTCTTACCAGAATACTTATGGAGGTGTGTTTGTCAACACCACCTGCATTCCTTAATGCATGTACTCATGTTTTACCATTGCATGTGTGCATTCATAAATACGTGTAGGTATTCTGCCTGAGAATCCACACGCTGCTATAGCTTTATTCCCCTGCAGGTTCTAGCCACAAAAATAGTCTATGCCACATTCAGTACATCATAACAGTGAAGGAGCCAGATAACGATGGGAATCCTGTCATGTTCCATGCATCCTGATAAGGCAGCAGACAGAGAGAAAGGCTTTGAACAAGCTAAGCGGTCAGCAGGTTTGACAGGCTGCAACTAACAGTGAAACATGTTGGTGCCTAGCTTTCCTCTTAAAACATTCACAGTACCATAGAGCAACTCAAAGCTACACAAATAAGACAGGTGAGCATTTTGAGCAGGGCTAACACAATGTGCTCCTATTGCTTAATTGCTTGAAACATTGTGTGCATCATTGCTGAATGAAATGCAAGAATAATTTAATTTTATTAGCCATAACTTTAAGAATAAATATATCTAGGACAAGAAGTGGCTATTAAAAATACTGGATATTAAGGGATATAAATTTCAGGAGATCACCTCCACCTCTGACAGATATCATTACTCAGTGATGTGACCACTCAATCAGAAGTTTGTCATCGTTTCTTGTCCCTCACACCCCCTCTTTTTTATCTATCTCTCAATCACTGAGGGCGAAGTGAGAAATAATAAATATATTTCACTGCAGTGCCCTTCACTAATAACAAGGGGAAACTTGGAAAATAGCAATGTGAGTGGTGTCTATAGAGGCGCTTGCTTAACTCCTTGTTTTGTTTTCACTTACCTGATCACCAATTATTTTTTTTAACTTTTTCTCATCAGCATACCTTATGCAGACGACACTGTTATTATTCAACATTTGCAGTAATGCATCTTGCCAGTGTATCACTGACTCATTACATTCTTTCAGACCATGCATGTCTCATCATCTTCTGTGTTGCCATCTGAGAAACAGAATCGGATGCAGCATTCAGTTCTGCACTTTGGTTGGATCAAATGGGGATGACATCACCAAATGCTCAGATTACAAACAATGATCCATATTTATATTGTAAGGAAATTAACAGATCAAGGAGTCAATATCTAATGAAAGAGAAAAGAAGGAAAATGCTCTTGTGTCTATTCCACTTGTCCGACGGCCTGAAAAGTGCAGCCCAGTCCTGACATGATCAGCTGATGTAACCACTCAGTCCTTCAGCTCATACTGCTAATAGAGATTCCAGTCTATAGTGTTTATATAATAATCAGCACTTAATTTTTTTAAAACACCTTTTTGAACAACCAGTCAGTTAATGATTTATAATACTACAGTAAGAGTCATTAGAAACTGATTTTTCATTTGAATTTTTAAGGACCTTTATTTTGACACGATTAAGGTTATTGATATCTTTGACTAAGTACCTGAGCCACGCCCCAGCACAGGGGCATGATGGCTGGCGGTTCAAATCGACTTCAGTCACCTCAGGGTCTTTCTGAATTGATTTAGCATGTTTTCTGCGTGTTTGCCTGGATTCCCTACAAATACTCTGGCTACCTTCCACTGACCAAAAACATGCAATATTGGTCCATTGATGACTCTAAATTGCCTGTACGTGTGACAATAGATGGGTTTACATGGACGGCCTGATTCGGAATAGATTCGAAAAAAGACGCCTAATGACAGAAATGCTGAATTTGAACATCCCTTTTCCAAAAGGGATTTAATTCCTTTACGGGAAAGGGGTCTAAAAAGCCATTTAGGAAGGACGTTTGGAAAGGCAACCGCTGCATTTAAACAGTGTTTCGTGATAATCCCTGGGGAGCATTGTCAGGAGCGGTGATAGACCGACGCTGTCAACAAATTCAAAAGCGCTGGAGAACTCTGAAGACGTCAATTTTATAATCGGCAATTTAGGCTTGTGCATAAATCCAACAAACAAATGGGTGGATCAGACCCACAGATTTCACTTTTTCTATTGAGCATTAATTAAGTTAATTAGCCCCCGCAATAACGAGTTAATCAAAGAAGGTTGTCATGATGTGGGCCTGGTTTTTCCGGATGAAACGCAAGATGAGGAGATTCTGCCTTAAACGTTATGGATGATGTTAATATTATTTATGGTGACCAACTTTATGTTTTATGCAACAATAAATGGAGTCATCAAAGAGGAGGAATACCGCTGTGATAGTCTCTGAGCATCGGTGTATCTTTTTCCGTACATTTAAATGTTAATATTAGGTTTTCGTATGTTGATTTTGATGTTAACTTAAAATATCTGGTGAGATTACCACACAAAATTAAAACATCTAAAAATTGTCATCGCACACACAGTTCCCAAAAGACAGTAAAAGACAAAACTCAACCCTGCTACAGCATGTTACCCTGCTGTCATGAGGCAGAATATAAAGATGTATCTGCAACCACAGTACCACACTGTATTTTTATTTCTTCTCTTTTATTTTTTAGAAAGGCCTTGAGACACCTGAACTCATTCTTCACATCTCACCATGAAAACTTTTTTGGACATGATTATTAAGTAGTTATAGTTTACATTTACAGTCTTTTGTGTAGACATAAGAAAGTCTAATAGCACAAATCTTGTGTTTTATCGTGGCAAATCAATCTTGAATTTTTGATCTGATGTTTTCATTAGAAATGTCTGTTTAAATGGTAAATGGACTGTACTTATACAGCGGTTTTCTGGTCTTCTCGACCACTCAAAGCACTTTACATTGTGAGCCAGCATTCACACAAACACAGAAACATTTATACAGTGATGATAGAGGCTGCCATGCCAAGCGCCACATGCTCATTAGGAACAATGGAACAGCAATTGGGAGCCACTTGGGGTTCAGTATCTTGCCCAAGGACACTTCGACAGGTGGAGAAAAACACTCTACCAACTGAGCCACGTGAATATGAATGCCTGGTATATTAATAGTTCAAGTCTCCTGTACAGTACTGTGCATGTCTCTCATCTCTTTAACCTCTAGCTCTCAGCACTGGGGCCGCTCAGCTTGGTGGTGGTTAATCATATAGTGTCAGGTCTTTAATAAGTCCTTGACAGGGGTTTTGAAGTGAACAACACTCTTTATCAAAGGTTTACAGTGACAGTGTGTGCTGGAAAATGATTGATGCCACCACGTACAGGTCTGCCCTTCATGCTGACTGACGGAGTGACACCCACACAGCCGGCAGCATCAGTGATGGCAGAGGTGCATAAATGAGATTTCAAATATGTGAGCGCGATAGCATGTTGGCTATGTAGTGATGGAGCCGTGCTGGCACTGAGCACTTACATTTGGGTGATGAACTCTCCCCACCAACCAAGGGACCTACCAACTAACATCTCCCAGTGAAAGTAGGTCTTATTTTGAAGGAGTGATGAAGTGAGGGTTTAACCTTGCCTGTTCCTAGTGGTAAAGAAGGCCGCCAATCCACTTAACAAATAAAGTAATATCAGTGATTAGTCACCCTTGTTGTTTTCCTTATGGACATCATACTGAAGCATTGCGAGAGCACTGCTGACCTTGTCATGAGAGGCCAGATACCTTAATAAATATCAAATTCAAACTTGGCATGACCAATTCTTAAACCCGTCAAAGTAAGAAAAACAATAGAGAGAAAACAAAATAATCTGCTGTTTGCAATGTTGTGCTTCCTAATTTCAAAGGCATGAGATAAAACTGACGTGGAATTAAGTTTTTATCTTGTATATTAATACTGGATAAAAGTGATTTAAATTGTCTGAAGCAGTTGCCACACAGTTAAGAAATGTAAAGGAAGAGTTGATTTTGATTTTACAAAGCCACACAACCAACCAGATGGTGTATCTCTCTCAAAACAGCTGAACTTCTACTGATAAACTAATCTGGACCTTGCGTTATCTTAAGGCTCTACTCAAAGACTTTAATAGTAAGTTTCAGACTCTTTGGATGTATTTTTAAGGCTTGGCAGTTACTTTAAGCTGTAATGGGATGGAAATCAACATCAAACAAACCCTATGAATAATTATCAAAATGGAATTTCTTTTTAACTTAACAAATAATCAAAACGGCTGTTAAGGACCTGTCAGCTGAACTATAACTAATCATCACGATGACCGTCATGGAGGCAATACTTGACAAGCAGAATAATACAAGATAATTCTACATAAAAACTGATGCATGTTCCTCCGCAGCCTCTCCATCCTCATCATCATCATCATCTCCCCTGTCAACTCTCCGCGCTTGTCTGGAGGAGATAAAGGTGTGGATGAAAAACAACTTTCTCCAGTTGAATAGCTCCAAAACCGAAGCTATTTTAATTGGCACCCCACATCAGACCCAGTCTTCCTCCATAACCAATATTACTTTCTCTGGTCACGACATTCCCCTCTCTTCATCAGTCACCAACTTTGGTGTAAGATTTGACCCTCAACTCACTTTTGAATCCCACATCAAACACATCTGCAAGATCTCCTTTCACCATCTCAGAAATATCTCGAAACTCCG